>APFE030373463.1:601-24679 GCA_000404065.3 Pinus taeda
GAAAACATTTGAATTCTCGTAGAATGATGTGTATTTAGAGAAGGATAGCTCTTGTTTGGTTTGTTTGTCACTAGAGAGTCTTAGACTCCTAGGGAGGTTAGATTTGTCCGCAAATATAACTCTTTCCGCATGACAGTGCATGCCCCCTGGGTTTCAGTCATGTCCTTCTGAATTACTCGAGCTCTTCAGCTGGACGAACTAGATATTGATGAGACATTCCTTGCGTGAAAATACCATTTAAGGATGGAATTTGACTATTAGCTATGTGTGAGCCAGGGAATGAAAGCTGCTCTACGAGCTGGACCACTCGGTCTTCATGCGCAAAACACATTACTCTAAAGAGTGAGGAGACAATGGCTCCCATGCTATAAATATAGTCGCGACCAAGGAGTAGATTATAATCTAGGGGTCCTTGGACTACCATCACGTTCATGTAAATGGTTTTCCTTCTCAATGTTATGGGCACGCTGGGAAGGATCCCTAATGGTCGATTGGTTCCTTTGTCGAACCCTGTCAGATTTCTCATCTCAGGTAGAAGCGATGGCGAACCAAGCGCTTTCCAAGCAGTCGACGAAAGGATACTCACAGAAGCCCCTTCATCTATGATGGTACCAGCCATGCCCATTCTATAAGCTTGTACAATGATTTGGAATGGTACACTAGTCGGTAAACGGGGTCTGCCTAGTAGATTCCAATCGAAGGAAACGACTAGGTTGCTTGGAGGTGGGACCGAATAGACGACCAGATACGACTCTGACGAACTTCCTTCCTGCGGTAAAGGAACGGGTAGACTGCCCTCATGTTCATCAGAGTCTGTGTTTACGAAAAGAATTTGAATGGTGTCGTTCTTATTCTCTCCAGTGACTGTATCATCTGAAGATAGACCTTCGGAAGGCAAGACCAGGTCAACTGTCGCCTCGACCTTTTGACTTTCGTCTGGTATAGATTCAGAGGGTTTATCTTCAATGATAGACGCTTCGACTAACCACAATGGCGTGTCAGTCAGATTTTCAACTAGTGATGGACTAGGCAAGAGTTTCTTATATCCAAGAGGGAGCCGTAGCGGTGAAGCAGGACGGTCATCCAAAACTCTTTTAGCTTCGTCTAGGAAGGGACAACGGTGGACGACGTGATCGCCTTCACACAGTTTACAAGGAAATTTGCAATTCCTTTTATGTCCAGATACTTCGCTTTCACTAGTTGATGGTGTACTTTCAACACGATCGGAGGTTGATGACACCGGATTATGCAAACGAGGAGACCAGTCCCTTAAGATCCGAGGGATGCAAGGACAATCTCGATGATAGTGGTCTCCTCTGCAAATGACGCATGGAGATTTGGGTTTAGACAGTGCAGTGTGAGGATTTTCACTAGACGACGCATGGTTGCCCCCTTTCGCTTTTGGCTCCTTCTTCTTTTCCTTTTTCTCCTTCCGCTTCTTCTTCTTCTTCTCCGTTACATGATCTTTAGCTTTACCAGCTTCATCAAGCGAAAAGGAAGGAGGAGAGGGAGAAACAGATGAAGTACAAGGTTGGGGGGTAACTCTAGTGTCATCTAGTTGCTGACTTGATTGTTCAGGAATTACGGTATTATGAATGACAGAGGTAGAGAAGAGCCATACGGGCAAGCCAATCGTCAACCCTAGAAGTGACAATGTGGCCATATGGGGTGCACCAACATCTCCCCAAGAGGAGAAAGGACTAGGATTTCCTCCAAGAGGAAATCCTTGGTTGGTAGACTCCATTTTTCTCAACCTAAAGACCAATGAGGGAATTTTTGATGTTATTCCTATTAAAATAAATTTTAGACGCTTTGACACAACTTGTTTTTTCAATTTTAAAGAGTCGAGAAAAAACAAAATATGACTCTAGTCGCCTTCGATTTTTAATGAGCCTGAAGTGACAAGTGCTCAGATGGACCTTTTCCTTTAAGGAGTTTGAAAAGGAGAAAAATGGACTACTCTGGAAATCTAGGCAGAGGGGATTACCAAACCAATCATAAAACTATAGAATACTTTTTATGGTATGGCAGTCAATCTTCTCGAATGTTGTGTTCAGTGCATTGCGATCGATAGGGCAGTAGACACGGCTTCCTAAGGATAAATGATGAAACCTATTGTGGTCTCCCAATATATACTCGACGGTACGTGGGAGCACAAGTCCATACTGGCACTTGCCGTCTCAGAGTGGAGGAATCACCCAACCAACAATGAAAACAACAGTTACCAAGTTTTACGACGTGGGAATACGTCTCTAGCCTAGACCTCTAGATGTTGTGTGTTAGGTTCCAAAGCATTGTTAGATTCATTAAATTTATTTTAAGTTGATCTTGTTTAAAAATTTGCATTTCAGGTTCACCGTAGGATGTGTATACTATTCCTAAAATGCAGTCTAAGATGATAAAAAATTGTTTAATCTTCTTTTGGCAATGAAAATCCTAGCTACTAAGGAAGGAAAGTTGAGAGTCTTTCAACAAAGAGCACACAACACACACTAAATGCACTGTCCTAAATCAAACCAAGCAGTCTAAATGAAAATTCACATGCATGTATTTGTTTTCAGCTTTCTTAATGTGTGAATGATGATAAGAAATCTAAGTGAAAATCTGAGTTATTTTCAAAGCGATAATACTCAGCAAATTTCTTTTCAAAATGAAGTGAAGATAAGGGAGACACTTTGCAATTTCGAAATGAAAATTGCTTTTCAACACTTTAAAAACTACTAATTCAAATCATATGCAAGAGTAACTATATAATCAACTATCAAGAACAATGGGATTCTCTTCTAAAAACTGAAAACGACACTTACAACACTTTCAGATTAAGAAATGACAATTCAACTATGCTACTTCTTTGCAAAAGAGAACTGAAAATGACACACAATACATAAAAACACTTTCAGTTCTTTGCACAATGGAGGTGGAATGATGTAAGAGAAGGGGGTTTTCACAGAGATATACTGACCACGGACAGCAAAACTCTTGAATAGAACTGAAAATAGTGAAGGAAAAACCAAAGTCTGAAGGTAAAGTTAACCTTCCCTGACCATTGCACTTGTCACACAGGGAATTCAGTATGCAGCGCACCTACTGCACATGAGAAGTGCAATGCATATAAACTACCTTAAAGGTAGGGTGCGATGGTACCAGTGTGAGACTTTTAACTAGTTTTGGCTCACAATTTTCAATTCAGTTCAGGGGTTTAGGCTGAGTAAGTGATGTTCAGTAAATGTAAATCACAAAGGTTGATCTAAGGAGGTTACTAGAGCCACCACTTAGGGCAATTAGAACGTTTGCAGATTGATTGTTTAATTCATAAACAAAACCCGGAGATAGACTAAAGTAGCATTGATCTACTTTGCATTTGTATAACAAATGCAGTTCGAAGGCTAGCTAGCTTGACTTCAGGCTTCGTCTGTAAGTTTATAAAATAAAAAAATATAGGCTAACAAACAATCTATTCACTCCCAAGTGGAGTTGCCATTTTGCTATCAGGAATAGTGTCCACTCGGAGCTGCTATTCCCACTAAGACTGGTAGCTATCTTAGAAACAAACAAGTAAAGTCTACTTTCGCTTTCCTTTATGAAAATAGATAAGAGTGGAACAAAGGACAACAACCTTAGTCTTGCGCTTGGTTCCTTATTTGATTCCTCTCCTTCCTGATAGATCCTAGCCACTTCTTCTTCATCTAGCTAGCTTCAAAGAGCACCTGTGGAATCAAAACAGCATACTACTATCAAAGAATAGAGATCTATATTCATAAATAACACAGGACTAGATATGTGTTAACCATACAAATGCATATATAAGCAAGCATACAAGAATATGGAGGAAAACTTGAATAGCTTTATTAAGATCAAGAATAGCAAGAGGATTACAGCCATATGTTCTGTCCCAACATATTCCTCCAGCAAGAAAGGCCTTCTTCACCTCAAGTTAAAGCTTAGATCCCCAACACTTGAAGTTACACCAGAAGCCATAACACTTCTCTACAAGATACAAGGTTCCAGCCTCTGGATCTCTGTGATGAGGGATCCATATATAGATGATTGTAGGGGGGTGAGTCATCTTCTAGGGTCTTGATTAGTTTCCTCTCTCTGATAGTTCTTGATTCCACTTGGAGACTAATGATGTCTTACTCATCCCTGTTTGAAAACAGAGAGGCAAATGTCAGAGGGGAAGCTTCTAGAAGATTCCATGATCTTCCACCTCTCAAACTGTCCCTGCCATTTGTCCATTCCTGACAACCGCACCCTACAGAGGGGCCATTCAGTATGCATCGCACCCTTTACACTAGGAAGGTGATATGCATCGCACCCTCTACACTGGGTATTCAGTATGGTCCAGTTCTGACCATTGCTAAGCAATTTTTAGTGGAGAACTTCTGGGAGATGATGTAATCAACTGACCTTGTTCCTTTAGGTAGTGAAGCAACACCTTTAGGGACTTAGGATTCCTTAGTTTATGGACATTTATGATTGGGGTTGTAGTGCCCAAAAATGTCTATAACATTACAAACTCAAGTATATAGTTTTCAAGTGAGCATTAGACCTCACCCATCTCCTGAGTTGGCTCATCTTCTAGAAGTCTATCATCAATGGAAAACACCCACTAGATCTTCATCAATAGTTGTTCCTTTGAGTTGAAAATTTCATCTCAGTTGTAAAAGTTGTAACAAAGTTTGTATTTTGTTCAATTTTGTTTTTTTTTAGTTGAGAAAATTTTGAAGGTGTAACCATTGTCCTTTCTCATTTGAAAACTATTTAAACAACTCTCAGGCCCAAGGCTGGGGGTTTTAAAATTTTGAAAGAAAAAGCCTAGTTGCATTTTTGTATGAGTTTATTTTCTAAGATAAGTTGAACCACTTTTGATTCCATGTCTCAGAGAAGTAGAGCAGAATTGGTACTATTATTGATTTTTCCTTGGTTATAGTTTGGATTAGAACCATTTAAGTTTATTCATGTTTATAAGTGAAGGATAATAATTTGATATTATATGTGGATGCTGTTTATATAACCATTCAATTAACTACCATTTATACTTTATTTTAATTAAACTATTTAATAAAGATATCTACATCTTTCATTTCACATATGCAATTTCACCAGGGTTACAAAGTAAATGATATAGTTTAGTTATAATTTATTCATTGTAATTTTGTATTTACTTAGAATCATTATGTTTCTCTTTCTATTCATATATATTCAAGCCTTCATCTACTAGAGCAACTTCTATACAGGTAACTTGACCCAATTCAAAACTAGTCAGAACCACTAGCCCAAACGGAAAAGAGTCTAATTTGGGGCTCTGACTAAGTGGTTTACCAAATGTTGATGAGGTCAATTCTAGTCATCAACAATATGCATGAATAATATTTCAAGTCAAACATTCCACATGAGTCTCAAGCCTTGTGCTAAAGAGAAATAAGTCATGATAGATTAGGATATATGTCAATTTTCTAAACCTTAACCAAGTCTTTGTTAAAGAAAATTATCGAGTTCCTCCCATGGAACAAATTCTCTAATAAGTTTTAGGCTTTGAAATTGTTTCCCTACTAGATGGATTCTCTAGTTATAACCAAGTCCTAATTGCACAAGAAGGAAAACTTATGGCTAATTTTCACACCAAGTGGGGGACTTTTTCCTATAGATGGATTGTTGTTGGGCTATTAAATGTTGGTTCCACTTTTCAACGTGCAATGGAAAAATAATTCAAAGGCCTTTTAGGGAATAGAATGGTAGTATATCTTGGCGATGTCATCATCTTCTCCAAGCAAAGGTCAGACCACCCACATCACCTCAAACAAATATTGAAAGATGGAAAAAATATGGGATTTCTCTCAACCCAAAAGATAACAACTTTATTGCAGTTGAAGGTAACCTTCTAGACCATATGATCTCCAAGAAATTTATTTTTGTAGAGACAAAAGAGTAAAAAAAATACCACATAGAAACCCCCTCCCAACAGTAAGAATTCCATGTAATCCTTTCTAGGAAAAATAAATTGTGTAAGATGATTTGTATCTAATTTCGCCTAGGTCATTAATCATATTTAGCATATGATTAAGAAGAATGCTCAATTTAAATGGACTATCATGGAAAATAAGGCTTTCATTATAATAAAGCATTCCATAGCATAAGCCCCTACCTTGTACATTCCTAATTTCAACAAGGAATTCACACCGTGCACCTTCCCATTTGATTTCTCCTTAGTAGTCGTACTCACATAAAAATATGACCAGGGAGATGAGAGGCCAATATCCTTTATGAGTATGGGTTTACAAGGAATTGAATTGAATTATACTGGAATATATAAACAAGCATATGCAATGTGCAATGATTTCAAGCAATTCCTGCCATATATCCTTAAAAGCCACATAAAAGTAATAGTTTCCCACCCTACAATGAGATCGTTGTTTGTGCAAAAGGAGCTATGGGATCAGAGAGGAAACTAGATGACCTCTCTCTGAGAATATGACCAAGAATTCAGACCTTCCCACACTATCAAAGGTCATGGTTTTTTTAAACTCTTTGTTGAGTCCATAAACCTTGACAATGAATAAGAAGAAGGATTGGACAATGATTTGTCCATGTACTCATATCAAATTCCCTATGTTCCCCTTCGTGAATACCCATGGTATTAGGATCTAAAGAAATATCTACAACAAAGTACCATGCTTGCTAATCTCAACACCAAGAAGTGAAGAGTTATAAGACTCAAAGCCTCACAATACCAAATTATCAATGGAGTACTCTTCGAAAAGCACCACAATAGAGTCTTTCTCTCATATTTGGAAAAGACTAATGCTAAGAATATTCTCTTAAAAATGCATGATGGGCTAGTTAGTGGACACTTCAAAGGTGAAACCATGGCGCACAAAGTCCTCAGGGTGACATACAACTGCCTTACATTGTTCAAGGACTCACATTATTATGCCATAATATGTCCTATTTTCCAAAAGTATGTTGGCCACAAGAAAATATATGGTGTTAATTTGCAACTAATGATGGTAGAAGAACCATTCCTACAATTGGGATTAGATATAATCCATTAAATTTATTTTCATTCTTCCAAGCAGCACCAATAACCACAAACTACTTCACCCATTGGATGGAGGTTGTTCAATTGACCACAATTAATGATCAAGTGGTCATACAATTCCTCAAGCAACAAGTCATCACTATTTCATTCCAACTTCTCTGGTCTTTTATAATGCTTCATATTTCTCATCTTTTAAATTATTTGAATATGCATTAGACAAAAGTATTTTGTTGATACACTTGGCCAATTATTACTCTAATGTAATGAATTAGTTGATTCCAAAAATAAAAGCATGATATATATCCTAAAGAAAACCATAGCATATTAATAGAGGAATTCTCATAATTCCTTACCAATGCATTCTAGAAAAATCGAGTAACCCCTAAAGTTATTTTAGGGACCTCCCCTTCTTTTCTGGTTTGCAACAAAGAAGCCATACTTCCATCCAATATTTTCCTACCTTCCCTATAGTTATCTTAAGATTCTTGAGGCTGGCCATGTCTAGTAATACAAAGGAGGATTAATTCATTGATGAAACTCGAAGAAGAGATAACCAAAGCATGGAAAAAAAATCCACACACCAGTTGAAAATCAAGAAATGGTTGGATAATAAATCTACTGGTAAGAAGGACTTCCAAGTAGGCAAACTCACACTCAGATGGGATAAAAAAAAATGAAGATATAAACACACCAAATTTCAATTCTTATGGCTTGGACCCTACTTAGTTGTAGAAAATTTTGGCATAGCAACATATCGACTTGAAAATCTAGAGGGAGAAGTTCAACCTCTCCCAGTAAATTACCAAATTATAACAAAATAATTAGTGTAATGGCCTTAGTTATCGCTACCAGTATAAATAAACTTTGTTTTCCATTTTTTTTTCCCTAGTTTTTCTTTCATGCTCACTTTTCAGTTTCATTTAACTTAATACGCTAATATCTCCTCCCACCTCGACCCTAATTTAGAATATTTATATGAGGGTGGAGTTGGGGGGGGGAGGGGGGATATTAGAGAAGGATTATATGAAGGTAGAGGTGGGGGAAGATATTGGAGCATTTAATATCCCCTAATTTCTCTCCCCACCCACCCTCAAAGACTTGTTCCACCCTCATATGGGGGTGGCATTGGGGGAAAATATTAAGTAAGACTTAATCACACTCATATGAAGTGGGGGTCAAGGGGAATATTATGTATGATTTATTACCCTCATATGAGGTGGGTGTGCGGGAGATATTACGGAAAACTTATTAAGGCTTACATATTATCTCCCTTGAACCCCACCATCATATAAATAATAATAATAATAATAATTAATAATAATTAATTTATATGGATAAGTTTATGTGTGTTATGTTTATGTGTATGTGAGTTAAAATTGTCTATTTTTCATTTGTAGCAATTCCAATTTTGTTTGATTCATTATAAACTCTCCATATATGATACTTAAATTACTATATTATATTTGAATGAGTTAAAAATATTATATTATATATATATATATATATATATATTAATATATAGAGAGAGAGAGAGAGAGAGAGAGAGAGAGAGAGAGAGACGAGAGAGATCTAGAGAAGATTTGATCATAGTGGTGGCTAGTTCTTGAATTTGGGAAGTATCATAGTGGCGGTTAGAGAAGAGAATCTTGTCTACAATGCTCCAACAGCTGGTGGACCACAAATATTGGGGTAACTCATTTTATATCCACTCTTAGAAAAATATTCAACATTTTTTATACGCATGGTGAAATTTGGTTTCTAGTCTACAGGGTGTCTCAATGGTGTTAAAACTTATTAAAGTGTCCTGAGTTTTCTGGTTGATTGACCCTATCTAGAACTACCCTCTACATGTACCTTCTCTACAACTATTATATCATTCCATCCCAAGGCCAAACTGGAAAAAGGGAGTGAAGATCCTTTCGGTTATGTCCTAGTTTAATTTTATTTTTCTCATTGGTCTACCTCTCCCCTAGGGGCTCTGCCTCACTTTGCCTTTTTCTCTTTTAAAAGTTATGCCCTATCAACATATTTTCTCTCACTGGGGATCTGGAGGTTGTTTCCTTCAAGGAAGGCCCCTAGATCATATGTAAACCCAAATGGATGTGACTATTTTCCATTCATCCACTCCACTAGAAATCCAAGAGGAAATTTGTCAATTAGAATCCTTAACCACTAACAACCACTAGGCCTATTCTAAATCTAAAAGTCAAATAGAAGTAGCTAGTTGGGACCCTAGTCATACAAGAGAAGATGCAACCAATACCTCAATTCCATCAACCTCCATTAGCAAATGAATCTTCTCCTAGGCATGGTGCTTAAAGAAAAGTATGACGACCACAATGAAATATTGGATACCTCAGTGGAATTTAATGAGTTCAATGCCACTAGTGCTCCTACCTGTTCAATCTTAATGCCTTCCTATAACATATATAAGGTTCCCTACAATGCGGTCTAAAACCTCCAACACTAGTAAGAAGAAGTTCCCAAGACCCGACCCCAGTAACATCCTCTTATAATTGATGTTAGCTGATCCTTCAGGCTTATGTTTTTCTTACAGTAAATTAGTTTCTTTTAGAAAATTTATATCCTTCTATAACTGGAAAATGATATATTATAACTCTATCATAGTATATTTCAATGACTTAGACATAGTCTTGATATAAAAAATTTATGGTTTTGGATGATAGATAGGTGCTCCCATTTTCGTTGGTCTAGTTTCCCTTGTGGCAGACCACAACGATGATTAGGACAAACAATTAATTCTGATTTTTGTATGGTAGTAATTTTGAGGCAATAGAAAATTTAACCAACAAAATAAAAAGAATAAGAATATGTGTGTGTTTCTATGTGTGTGGATGATGAAGGCTCATAAGTAATATAACATGTAAATTACTAAATTATATTGAGAGAGAGAGAGAGAGAGAGAGTCAATTGGGTTGATCATAAGTGCTTGATTGGAATGATTATTATTTTACACATCCAAGTTCAAATCCTCGTCAGTGACATGTTGAGCTTTGTTGCCTTAATGAATCATCTGTGGTGATGGATTTGGGACTAATAATTCACTTTTATGCCTTAGTGAATCATTTGTGGTGATGGATTTGGGCCTAAATATTCTTAGGTAAGTACATTTGTGAGTTAGCCTGGTACCAACCTTACTCCCTTACTCTACCATTGCCTTCGAGAGAGGCCTTTTTCTTTCCTCGGGAAAGAAATATATAAAAAAATAGACTAAAATTCCTAATGTATTCCTCCCTTTACTTTCATATCTTCTCTAAAATCTCCCTCAACCTTCCATTCTCACCATCATGAAAACTAATATTAAATTATATATATGTTGTTTACACACACATATATATCTCGACTTATAATATATCTCTCAACTTATGTCAAAATAATTTTAAATTATATAGAGAGAGATATTTAGTTATGTATCTCCTCATTCACACCTAAGATATATATATATATCGTTTGCTTGTATTTACAACAATTTTAGTTTCAGGTTCATAGATGATGAAAGTTGTGGAGATAAATTGAGAGAGAGAGAGGTGTTGACACCTAATCCTCAAGATTAGGTGAATATAATGTAAATAGATAAATAAGTAATATGAACAGTCATCGGGAGATGAAGTGAATAATCTCTCCCTCATGTATATAATGAAGACCTACCTGATGGAATAATACACAGGAATCAATTTTGATTGAGGAGTTACTACTTGGTCTGACAAGAGAGAGAGAGAGGGAGAGGGAGGGAGGGAGAGAGAGAGAGAGAGAGAGAGAGAAATTTTAGTTTTAGGTTCATAGATGATGAAATTTGTGGACATAAATTGAGAGAGAGAGAGAGAGAGAGAGAGAGAGAGAGAGAGAGAGAGAGAGAGAGAGAGAGAGAGAGAGAGAGAGAGAGAGAGAGAGAGAACAATTTTAGTTTTAGGTTCATAGATGATGAAAGTTGTAGACATAAATCGAGAGAGAGAGAGAAAACAATTTTAGTTTTAGGTTCATAGATGATTAAAGTTGTAGACATAAATTGAGAGAGAGAGAGAGAACAATTTTAGTTTTAGGTTCATAGATGATTAAAGTTGTAGACAGAGAGAGAGAGAGAGAACAATTTTAGTTTTAGGTTCATAG
The DNA here is from genome assembly GCA_000404065.3 of Pinus taeda. NCBI lineage: Eukaryota > Viridiplantae > Streptophyta > Pinopsida > Pinales > Pinaceae > Pinus > Pinus taeda. The sequence continues at coordinate 11,769 of APFE030373463.1, forward strand.
ATGATGAAAGTTGTAGACATAAATTGAGAGAGAGAGAGAGAGAGAGAGAGAGAGAGAGAACAATTTTAGTTTTAGGTTCATGGATGATGAAAGTTGTAGACAAAGAAAGATAGAGAGAGAACAATTTTAGTTTTAGGTTCATAGATGATGAAAGTTGAAGAGAGAGAGAGAGAGAACAATTTTAGTTTTAGGTTCATAGATGATGAAAGTTGTAGACAGAGAGAGAGAGAGACAAAGAGAGAGAGAGACAGAGAGAGAGACATTGAGAGAGAGAAATTGAGAGAGAGAGAGAGAGACATTGAGAGAGAGACATTGAGATAGAGAAATTGAGAGAGAGAGAGAGGGAGGGACGGTGCTTCTTAATTTACTGCAAACAAACCCTAACCCTTGTCAAGGGCTCTCTCTCTCTCTCTCTCTCTCTCTCTCTCTCTCTGAGAGAGAGAGAGAGACACACACACACACACACATAGAGAGAGAGAGACATAAATTGAGAGAGAGAGAGAGAGACATAAATTGAGAGAGAGAGAGAAAGAGATAAATTGAGAGAGAGAGAGAGAGACATCAATTGAGAGAGAGAGAGAAAGAGATAAATTGAGAGAGAGAAAGAGAGAGAGATAGAGCAAAAGGGAGGGTTCTTTAGAAGTTACCGTAGGCAAACCCTAACCCTTGTCAAGGGTGTTCCCTCTCTCTCTCTTGAGAGAGAGAGAACCCCCTTGACAAGGGTTAGGATTTGTCTGCAGTAACTTATGAAGCACCCTCCCTTTCGCTCTTGAACTGAAACAACACCCCTACTGCCTTATCTGACACCATTCAACACTCACCATTTCCCTATTCATGGCTTTTTTTATCTCCTCCCATGACTCCATAAGTGCTTTCACTATCTCCCTCATCTAGCTCTCGATTAACATAGTGATGTGTTTTACCATTTTACGGTCGCGACTAGAGCGTAAATCTCGGAGCGGTGAGAGAGAGAGAGAGAGAGAGAGAGAGAGAGAGAGAGAGAGAGAGAGAGAGAACCCCCTTGACAAGGGTTAGGATTTGTCTGCAATAACTTTTGAAGCACCCTCCCTTTCGCTCTCGAACTGAAATGACTCCCCCTACTGCCTTACCTGACACCGTTCAAGACTTACCATTTCCCCATTCGTGGCTTTTTTTATCTCCTCTTGTGACTCTGTAAGTGCTTTCACTATCTCCCCCATCCAGCTATCGGTTACCATAGTGACGGGTTTTCACATTTTACGGTTGCAACTAGAGCATAACTCTTGGAGCGGTTATGGATTTGGACATAGTAGATTATTCGGAAGACTTGTTAGAGGGCGCCTCCATCTAGACAACTAGCCATGTGACCATGGAAGGCCTACTCCCTTTCTATAGTGAATTGTTGGAAACCATTGCGACCCTGCCCTCAATCTTGGGGCCCTCTTGCTCAGTCATGACCTTACCAGAGCCCTCCCCCTCCTGGCTGGCACTCTCCACCCCACCCCTGTTGCCATCCCCCCTACATTTTATGGTCAGCTACATAGGATCTAACCTAGCTACTTGTTCCTCAGAGACTATACCTTCTCCCCCCCACCCCCCCCCATCCATGGGTTCTCATATCCCCTCATTAACCCCCTCCCCAAAGAACCCTCAATTACTGTACGAGGGACTCCTCTTCTCACTCTTTTATCTATTCCCCTCTCTGGAAACTTCACTGGCATCCCTCCACTCTCGGACGCTTTCCCCTATGGGTCGTATCTTAATCCTGAACACCCTCAACATAATCCTCCTTCAAGTGAAACCCAGTAGGACTCCACCAACGCAAGCCATCGACCGAGGAAAAAACACAAGTTTGTTAAATCTAGGGCACAATACATCATCATCCGCTTATATGAGGATATACAATGGGGAGACATAATGGACACAACTGACCAAGTCCTAGTTGGAAGGGTTTGGGGTAGGGGCTACACTTCGGCTCAGCTGAAACTATGGACTTCAGAAGTATGGGGACAATACTTGGCTAAGTTACCCTTCATCCAAACTTTCATCAGAGGATGGCTGGCACTGTGTTTTGCTAGAGCCAAGCATACGAATTGGGTCTTGTCCTTGTTCTAGCACATTGAATAGGCCCCCGTTCTTTTATGTCGATGGAATCCTCTTTTGGACCTGGAGAGAGAACAACTTGACGTTGGGCTAATATGGGTCTGGTTACCACATTTACCCCTTCAATTTTGGTCTAAAGACATATTTTGGCACATTGGAAACTCTCTAGGCTCCTATCTGGAGTATGATAAATCGTACCTCTCCACTGGTATGATGGCATACATGAGGATTTTGGTTCATTTAGACACCAGGGAGGGTCTACAGGAACACATCACCCTACAATATAGAAATTTCTCCCAGTTGCAGATGCTTGATTACAAGGGGGTTCTTTTTCGGTGCAGAAGATGCCACAAGGTGGTTCACCTATACAAGGACTTCCCCCTAAATGGCAAGTCTTGAGCAGGGGAAAAGGGAAAGACTATACCTACAAAGGACTCTCAAGCTCCAGCAAATCCACCCTCATCTAAAGATGCAGTGACTCACACCGTCCCTATTGCAACAGTAGAGGCACCTGCCAAAGAGGCTCTAAAGAAGTGTGGCAAAGCACCATATTAGCCTCCCTCACCTCCTCTGACCAGGGCAAGGGTGGCTAGAGAGGTAGCACTTTCCTCAGCTATGTTCGACTCTAACCCCTACTCTATTCATCTCTCTTCTCCATTTCTTTTCTTGGCGTCTGCTTCAATTAATTATCAAGCCTCTGGTTTCACTACTGAGCCCTCCATTACCTTTGCATGCTCTCTTCAGCCCCCCACCTACTCTTGCACCCCGCCATCCTTCCTAGAGGTAGCCCCTACTAAATCTTCTGAATCTAAACATGGACCCCTATCCCCCAGATACCAACTTTGATCTCGGGTACATTCACAGGCACATGACTCCATGGGCATTGATCTGGATCCCCCCCCCATCCCCCCGAAGCCACCTCAATTCCAAGCTTCCTCCTTGTCTAAAGCCAAATTGCAAGTTGGGGAATAGATAGCATCTGGAAGACAAAACACTATCGATAGGGTACTTACGCATTGAACACCTTGGATGCTCCCCCCCCCATGAAATTGTTTCCTTTCAACTGCTGAGGGTTAGCTAGCCCTGAAAAAAACTAGCTCTTCGCAGACTGCTTAACGTTGAACCAGTCGATGTCATTTTCCTTCAAGAAACTCAAGGCTTAACTAATGCTATCACCCTCTTGCTAGAATCCTAGCTCCCTAGTTGGTCTTTTCAATCCCTTGATGTCAATGGACGATCGAGAGGAATAGCTCTGGGTATAAACTCCCGATCCATAAAAATCTATAAAAATTGGGGTGGCATTGGAAACATAGGGGTGGACATTTTCTCATTAGAACTCGGCACATAAATTAGGCTTATCAATATGTATGGACCTTGCCAACACCATGCTTAATTCTTAGATAGTTTGTTGAACACTAATGTCCTGCGAAAGATAATATAATCCTTGGGGGGGGGGGGCGGACTTAAAAATTTTCTATTGGATTCTCGAAATCATGGGGACATCATGCCTAGATTGATCCCCTATCTGCATTCTTCGAGAACATCCTTGAGAATCACAATCTTATTTATATCCCATCAGCTAAAATTCAACCTACCTGGAGGAATAACAGAATTGGAGAGGATAGCCTCACCAAAAGGCTTGATCTCTTCCTCATAAAGGAGATATTGCTGAGTATGGGATTTAGCTACCGACAATGGATGGTATCTGGGAGCATATCAGACCATCTTCCGATATACCTTGAAATAAGAGGAGGTCAGAATAAACCAAAATCCCCCTACAAATTCAACTCCACTTGGCTAAGGGATGTAGCCTATACTCGAATGGTGACTGAATATTGGAAGTCCCACCCCCTACTGTTGGTGGGAACATTGTCGAAGGTTTTTCACATAACCTAAGGGAGCTGAAGAGACTATGTAAAATCTGGGCACACAATAAGAGAGAATAGGATGACCAAACCCTAAGGGCAACTAAAGAAGAGATAGTTGCATTTGAAAATGAACAAGGGGGGATATTCACCTCTCATGAACAAAAGGATAAGATTACATCCCTCCTATCCAAGAGAAGAAAAATATTAAAGGACCGATAAGAAACCTAGAGGTTGAGAAGCAGATAAATATGGCTACTACAGGGAGATGATAATACAAAATTCTATCACAAATTTTCCAATGGGTGCAAAGCCATCAACTCCCTCTGGTAGATAACAAATGAGCAGGGAAACTCTATGAACACCTTCCCACAATTAGCATCCTTGGCCACATCCCATTTCAAGCACATCTACAAGGAACCCCCCAATGCCACTCTTGTTGCAGTCATTCAAATATCACAACATTTCCCACGGTTTGTTGATCAGGAAGTCACCTTGGACCTGAAAAAGGAGGTCACAATGGGGGAACTTGAAGCCACACTAAAATTTTTCAAGCATGACAAGAGCCCAGGACCAATTGGTTGGCCTGTGGAGTTCTACATGGCTTTTTTCAATACTCTTGGAGAATATCTTCTAAAAGTTGTAGAAGAATGTCAGATCAATGGGAAGTTGTATGAGGCCTTCAACATCACCTTCATCGCCCTCATCCCTAAATCAGAAAACCTTGTCTCCTATGATGACTTCCGCCCCATCTCCCTGTGAAATTGCATATACAAAATCATCGGCAAAATCGTAGCCAATTACCTCCGGCCAATTCTATCCACCCACATTTCATCTGAGGAATTTGCCTTCCTACAAGATAGACAGATCCATGAGGCTGTTGGGACTGCACAAGAAGTACTGCACTCTATCCAGATGAAGAAGATGAAAGGTATGATCTTAAAGGTAGATCTCTCAAAAGCATTTGACAGAGTAAGCTAGTTGTACATTAGAATGCTCCTAACTCATCTAGGCTTCCCCTATGAGTTTATAAAATGGATTATGTGTTGAATAACTAATGTATCTTTCAGTGTCCTTGTAAATGGGGTGGAATTTCCCTTCTTTCACTCCGAAAGAGGAGTCAAGTAAGGTTGCCCTTTGTCCCCATTATTATTTTTACTCATTATGGAAGGGCTCAATAGGCTCATAAAAGAGTAACAGAGCAAGAGAAGGCTTAGAGGAATCAGAATCACTAACAGATGCATCCTGACTCACCTACTCTTTGTGGGTGATGTACTGATTTTCCTCAATGGAGGCATTGGGGATCTGACTACATTGTAGAACACTTTCTCTTTATTTCAAGTGGCTTCAGGTATGGTCATAAACAACACCAAGTCCACCATAACAACCACTAGATACTCTCCCCATGAGATCCAGTATTCTCTTCATAGATTTCCTTTTACTCTACTTTAGATGGAGGATAGCTTAATATATATGGGATATAGGTAAAGCCCCATGGCTATAAGATACCAGATTGGACTTTGTTAATATCTATGGAAAAGAGGCTCAACATTTGGTACCACAAGTACCTGCCCAATGTAGGCAGACTAGTACTTATGAAAGTTGTTCTTGAAGCCACCCCATGTATTAGATGTCTCTGCCATGGATACCCATACATATCCACTCCAGAATTCAAAATCATTGTCGTAGGTGCCTTTGGAAAGGCAATCAATCAGGGAGAATATATGCCTGGGCCAAATGGGAGGTGCTTACTCTCCCAAAGAAATGGGGTGGGTCGGGCATAAAAAGGCCGGAAGACTTCTCTTCCACACTGGTGACCAAAATTGGCTAGAAATTAATCACCTCAAGCAGCCTATGGACTAAGGTGGCCTCTACAAAATACATAGCCCCCCTAAACTTGATGGATTGGCTTCGACAGCCACAGTGGAATAAATCAAGGATATCTATCATCTAGAAATTTGTACTTAATTCAATTGCCATTATCTAAGGGGGACTCAGTGTTGAGCTTCAAAACTGCCCTTTCCTTAGCAACTTTTCTCCTCCCTTTTCTTTCTTTTTCCATGAAGAAAATGCATCCCTATCATCAATAACCAATATGCATTGCCTTAAGGAGAATATTTTAGTGATTTACATGTTATACTTTTATGTTTGTTGTTTGAATAAGTTTTTGTCTTTTAGCTATGGAACATAGCCTATTTTGTAGCTAATCGGCTGTTCCACAGCTACTTCCATGCTTTTACAGGTTCCAAGTGTTAGAAGGAGGAAATAACTACATGGGAAGCTTGGAAAACATCATGACATGGATCGTGTCCTATTCACCTAGCCCAGGTCGAAAATGAAGATGGTACAAGACTCTAGTCAAAGGATAAGTCAAACGTAGAGACCTAAGGCAAACAGTACTCTGTTTGTACACATTTCACAATGATGGGATCCAAAACAACTTCCTGAGCCCACGGACTTCGACAGCCATCTGTGCAACCAAATCCAACAACTATCACCTTAGATTTATGTCTCCACCAAGGAAGAGAATTTTGTGTGCCTGTCTGACTATGTGTTTTTGGCTATAGCTTATTTTTCTCCATAAACAGTTGTATAATTTCTTTATAAATACCTGTGTGAAGAATGCAGAACCAGAGTTCGAATTTTCTCATGTATTAAGCTCAGACTACTATTCTGTAATTTTGAAAACTCATTCTCTGTTTTTAATATGAATACTGTGTGTTTCATGGATACCTGAAATCGTTTATTGGAGTTTTGATTGAGTATGCATAACCTGAGTAGTTGCAGAGGGCCCCTGCGCTGACTGAGGTTTCATTTCATTTTGTTTTGTGTTTTATAGCTACAATTGTAAATTTATCATTTCTTCCATAGTGTTCATAACCATTTTTCATACTAACCCTATTTATAATGCATCATTTCTTCACTAATGCATAATAGCTTCTTTCATTACAAAATAGCTTTCTTTCTCTTTGTTTAATTTCTATCTAGTTTTATCAGTAGTTAGAAGTTGAATTCAGAAGTGTAGGGTAGTTTATTTCATTTATTGTTTCACTAGTTTTTAATAGACTGATCAGTGCCATTACTATTCTTGCCATTTTATCACTACTTTAGTGACTCACGGTGTAGATGAATGTTTCTAAAAATCCCTTCTAGTTGATAACTCATCTCAAACTAAGTGCTTGAATACTTCATTCATGTAATGAGTCTTTTCAGTGTTTTTTGCATTTATTTTTTCTTAGAATAATGAAGTACAGAATTCCTCAAAATGTCATCCCAAGGAAGTTTGTCTTCCAAAATTGAGAGGGAGAGTAACTAAGTATTTCATTTAGTTTTGTTGTAATTTCACTTTCAGTTTTTCATTAAGTTTTGTTTCTGCAATAGACTAACCAATAGTTGTAATCTCATTTTCAGAATGAGCATTTCATTTTAGTTTTGTTTCCATAATAGATAGTTGCAATTTCACTTTCATTTTTAGTATTTCATTTAGTCATAGATAGTAGTTGCAATTTTACTTTTTCGTTCATAGCTCATGATTTGGAAATGATGATATGATTAATGATAGAAACTCTGTTCTTATTTCTTGATTAAAATTTGCTTCCAAATCTTACTTTAGCTCTTTCAGTCCTCATCTTTTAGATTCTTAGTAGTTTTTACAGAAGTTAAAATTAGGATTTTGACAGTCACATTGTAAATCATTAGGGACTAAAGGACCCAAAACCCCCAAAACAACATAAAACTCAAAAACAGCGAAGTAAGAAGGGTCATCTAGCACATATAGTGCACTACACTTCATTAGTTTACGATACTCGGATTGATAATTTATGTAGAGCAATTTAGGACGCTAAATTGACCAAACACTTACCTAGAGAATTCAATCTGGAACATTAGTGTGAATAGGTGTTGACCCCTAGATCGAATGTGGTAACGCTCACAGGCTGCCTGATGAGCTTAAGCTACACTTTACCAATGCAGATATGACCCATATCAACCATATTATGGACATTGAATGCACCACTTTTTTACAGCAAGCATGGAAAACTGCTCATGCATTGCACATCCCACAACTCCGGTAAAAACACTGGGCAGGATACACAACAGCCTTAACTGAATCCCATATCAGAATTGTTGCAGGGGAGGACGAGATAATGTGGGCGCCTGCAAAAAATGGGAGATACTCCCCTAAAGAGGGATATATAGTCTTAGTTGATGCCCATAGACCACTAGTTTGTGAACACTAGTGGAAATTAAAAGCGCCCCCTAGGGCTCATTTACTCATGTGGGTAGTTCTGAAAAATGAGATCCCTATAGGTGACAACTTAATCAAAAGAGCATAGAATGGACCTTTTTGGTGCTGTCTATGCAAGAACAACACCAAAGATACAATCCATCTCTTTCTTGCATGCCCAGCCACTAAGGAGCTCTGAAACTCTATATTTTTTACTATTCCCACCTAGTGCTCTTAGCAGGGCCTGACTTAAAGGAGGCTTGGGACACATGGTGGACATTTGCTTCACTGAAAAAAGCTAGGAACCTTCCTCTCTTCATCTACTAAACAATATGGACAGCCCACAACTGATACATTTTCCAGGACATTGCTCCCCATTGGCCCTCCATCACTACTTACATTCTGACAGATTATCACACCATTCTAGATGAAGAGGAAAACTCTATTCCCAGGCACATTGTCCCTAAAAACATTAATCACTCTCATCCATGGGCATACTTCGACGGTTCAACACAGGAAGATGGCTTCGAGTGCAAAGCCATTTTGTACCTTTCTGAAACTCATCACTTCCATATCCAAATGGGCCTGGGGAGGGGCACAAACAATTTTGTTGAATTAATTACAGCCAAATACCTCATACAATATGCTCTGGAAAAAAATTGCAGGAATCTCCAAATGTTTGGGGATTCAAAAATTGTTTGCAATTGGATAAATAAATCTTCTAGCTACTCTTCTTATTCTCTGAGACCTATTTTGGATGAGACTCATCCACTCATCACACTTTTTGGTACATTTTTCTGTCATCATATATACAGGAAACACAACTTATCTATTGATTTACTATCCAAGGAAGTTGCGTTCAGGCTTCTTGGCACTTGGCTGATCCAAGAGTAGAGGGATGGTGCACACTATCAATATTATCGTCGACCTTTCATGGACTTTACAGACTATCTGGTTTAGCTTGAGCCTGCTTATCTTTTATTATGTAAATAATATTATTGACTCTTTTAATTTATCATATATACACAATAACAATCATATAATACTCTCTTCTTAGAGTTTTTTGAACAATTACTGAAGCACAATGCCTCCCTACGTGGAGTACACTGCACTATTTTTTTTATACCTCTTACTTGATATGCATTTTTGCCTCACATACATGCTTTTGGCATCTACAATATGTAATTTTCCTTTACTAATGAAATTTACGATTTTTCCAAGGGGCGTAATTATTATATAATTATATTATATATATATATATTATATTATATATTATATTATTATTATATATATATATCATTTGTTTGGATTTGCAACAATTTTAGTTTTAGTTTCATAGATAAGGAAATTTGCAAACATAAATTACTAAATTATATTGAATGAAACAATAAATTTTGTACATAAAATAATGCCTTAAAGTAGTATTGTTTGGTCAAATTTTATTTGTTTGACTTGATTGTGAAGGTTTTATTTTGTAAAGTGATTAAGTTCCTAACTTTGTGGAAGTTAAAAGGAGATATAAAAATAAACATAAAAAAAAAATTTCATGATAAGGGATGGCATGACTAATCAGGTACTCAAAATTAAGCTCCAAAATCAAAGTGTCAGAATCTTGATAAACTTAGCTTTAGATCAAAGAGCTATTCATTCTATTTCCAATGGTGTGAATGAAACTCAAATCTAAGCTCATATGCAGACGTTAGAGGAAGTCAAAGTTCAAGTTTGACTTGGACACATGGCAGGATTGGATGTTGTTGCAAAGTCCTTCTGTGAATGGGGAGGCACCAAGTGGCAAGCCATCGTTAGCCCCCACATTTCTCAAATCGCAACTCATAGGTAGATCATGTTAAAGAATCGGCCCCCGAGTAGGGAAGGGTTATGATGCGATAAATCACAATCGTTGATTGGTGAAGGGAAGGCTTTACAAAAAATTGGCCCTCAGCAAGTATTGGGTTGTGATGTGATCACACATCACATATCACATTACACTACAAAATCAGCCCCTGATGGTTCGAGTTGTGATGCGATATCACAATCCCAAATTGCAACAAGAAAAAGTCACAGACCTTAAGACCATTGGAACTCCTCTAATTGTGATATCCTAGATGTGATTTGTTTATGGATTCCAATTTACAATTATGTCGGTTCTGCCACATCGCAATAGCATAATCGTCGCCGAGTTCAAAAACCTTAAGCCTGATGGTCCCTACTGATTGTGATTTGCGATAAGACTCGGCTGCAAAATTTTCGCCTAGTTAGCGCATTTTTTGGGCTAATTTGTAGGATCATGCTGAATGTGGAGCATTTTGTGGAACGAATATTGGGAAAACTAGGAGAAGTCATAATCCCTTCAGTTTTCCACCAAATTGGTTTTAAAAAGAAGCTAGGTAGTCATTTTTGAGTATTCTAGACTGATTGGAGTAGGTTTCAGAAGCATTTGAGCATTGTAAACACAGTTTTCTACACTTTTCAGCATAATAGAGAGGTTCAAGCTATTGGAAGCTAGACTAAGGAAACGTACCCCAGGAGGGGTGAACTCCTTTGTCATGTGCTTGTTATAATGTGTTTTTGATGATGTTCTATATATGTTTATGTTATTTTTCAGTTTTTTATTTATGTTAAATTGCTTATTAAATTAACATAAGAACTCTTCATTGTACTTGCAAAAATTGATGAATCCTTAATCACAACGGAAGCATTTTGTTTATAATTTGAGGAAGATATTAGCACTACAAACTAATATTCTAGATCAGATTAATTTGGTATCAGATCAAAGGGTTTTCTTTGTGAAAGAAGGATTTAATTGTTTGCACTTTTATGTCATGCTTACAAGGTTAAAACTCAAAAGAGGTGAAGGAAAGCTGGTTGGAAGCCCTGAAGTTGGGTCAAGGGAAAGAAGAGAAAGGTTGCCACAGTCTCCAACACCAGTTCAGCCTCAAGTTGTAGTTGAGACTCCAAAGATCATGTCTCATGAAGGAGAACCTACAAATATGACAAAAGATGAGAAGACCTTCAAAATGCTTTCTTTTATATGACAAAGATGGTGAAGGTCCTCTATGAAGAGAGGAATAGCAGGTTGCAAGGAGAAAGTTCCAAACCTCCCAAAGGAGAAGGCTCCTTAGGAGGAGGTAATGGAAAATGAGGTGATGGGAATGAAGACAAACCTCCACTCTCTCCACCATCTTCTTCATCTTCTTCTTCATAAGCATATTCACACTCTTCCACTAATACAACCCTTAATCATTCTCATCATCATTCTTCAAAAGGAATTGGTAAATCACCTTTTTTAAAACTTGATGTTAATTTCAAGTTGCCCATGTATAATGGTGAAGTGAATGAAGAGAATCTTGATAACTAGATTCTTCAATTGGAGGTCTATTCCAGGATTCAAACCTTCAAGAGGATAACATAAATATTTTGTTAGCTTCTTTGAGAATGGAGGGTTCAACACTTGTATGGTGGGAATCAAAGACCCAAGAGGAGATTAAAAAACATAGTAAGATCTCAATTTCTTTAAATTATTTCATTACTGCAATTAAAAGAAAATTCTACCCTCTAGATTATGTGAAGAAAGCCATTATGAATTAGCAGAACTTTGAACAACTTAAAGGTCCAAATGTGCAAGATTACACCCAAGAATTCAAAAAAAGGTCTCTAACGTTAGGTGTAGATTTACAATCACAGGACACTTTGCTAAAGTGCATAGGGGGTTTACACATTTACCTCAGGCATACTATCTTAATGTTTAATCCCAGTAATCTAGATGATGTGTGTGTGCAAGCCACTCATCTTGAGGCAAGAGGGAAAAACACCTTAGAATAAGGTAGTAAAAATTCATTTAAGGGTAAAGAGAAAGAAAAGGGTTTCAAGGGGATAAAAAATGATTCCATTAAAAAGAAAGGAGAGAAAACAATCTGTAAACATTGTTCCAAAGAGGATCACAATGAAGCTTACTATTGGAAGCTTCATCGCGAAATGAAACCAAAGAAATTCAACAACAAAGGAAAATAAAAGACAGCTGCAATCACTCAAGAAGAGGATTTGCGATCCAAATTGGGTGATGAAACAAAAATCATAGCCATGGGGTTTCAAGGAAAGGAATCCATTGCCAGCACTAGTTCTTCAAACTCACATAATGAAACTCCAAATGAAAACATGAGAATAGAATTGTTTCACATAAGTGTGAAATCAAAACATAACAAGATCGATATGTTGTTTGATAGTGGCTCTCAAGCCAATCTTATCTCAAAAAATATTTTCAAGAGTTTAAGGGGGCAACCTCCTTTACATTACATAAATGAACAATTCTTGGATGATACAAATGACAAAACCTCCTTTCTATATATAGGAGTCTAAGGAGTCACAATATAATCTAGCCGATCTAACAATAATAATATAAAGCCACAAAAATAACAATAGAGGGATTCTATGAGGCACAGTAATAACAATATGGGGGAAATAGGGGCACAACAATATTAATAAGGGGTATAATACAATAGTAATGGGGTAATCACTAGTATTATAGGGACCCAACATGCCCCTCTCCTTCAAAAAAGTGTTGTCCTCAACGCTTGAGTAGTTCTGGATACTCCTGCATAAAATTCTCATCCTCCCATGTGGAATCTTCAGCGGATAAGTTCTTCCACTTGATAAGATACTCTGAAATTGAACGATTTCGTAGTTGTCGAGTTCTTGTTTCTATGACTGCTTCCGGTTCCAATATAATTTTTCCTTCCTCG
>APFE030373463.1:36082-52016 GCA_000404065.3 Pinus taeda
TTTTTTTTTTTTTATCTATGCATAAGGGAATGAATTTTATATTTAGTTTATTCATGGTAGAGAGAAACTGAATTTTATATTTAGTTTATTCATGGTAGAGAGAAACTTTATTAGCAATAGAGATAAGGGGTTTTAATGGATAGGCGTTGGAAATGTTATTTTTGTTAATATCAAAGATAGGAGATTATAGATGTCTAAAATAAAGATTGCAAGATGAATATTTTTGCGAAAATTGTTTGAAGAATCAGTTTTGTGTTGATGTTTAGGTTGGGTATCTTATTGTATTTGAAGGAATTCTTACTCTAAATACCTAGCTTAAATAGAAGCATATGATGTATGGTTGAAAAGGTTATTTTGAGACATTTCCAATAATATATGACACTTCCTTTAACTCTACAGTAATGAGGAGATGTGAAAGACTGTGTTAGGTTAGTCCAACTAGTTTTACCATTCAACCCCATCAATGAATGTATAAACACTATAAATAAAGGATGTATGAGTGCATTTGAATACCATCCAAGTAAGAATAGATATGAGGTGCACAACAAAAGTTGGGGAATACTTATGGGGTCTTAAAAGTTGAGCAAAAATTTGATTTGTGGAATGAACATCACCTTGGCATTTTAATTATAACCTCTTTTATGAAATGTTTCAAACTGTGAAAGTTGCAAGTGATAGAGGAGATATATTCATTTAACTATGGTAGAAATTTTAGAAACTAGTTCGTTGTGATTTTAGATATATGCTCTAAGGAAGTTAGGGTTACCAAATGCTCCTAAAATCTACTTCAAACAAGTTAGCTTGAAATTTTCAGTATAACGTTTTTTCTAGGATGTTTCATACCATGAAAAACAGAGGAGATGGAGGTTAAATATTCATGTAACTATGGTAAAAATTTCAAACTTTGATTCACTATAATTTTAGAGATATTCTTTAAGGAAGTTAGGGTTCGTGAATGCTCCCAAAATTTATAACTTTAGTTTTGAAATCCCCTAAAAAATTAAAGCATTCACCTTGCAAAGTAACTTCTTTGAAATGGTTTGAAAACTACCATTTATTATGTAAAATTGTGAGGATTCTCATAGACTATCTTCCCAATAAGTTGTTCACTAAGGCACCAACTTAATCCACTTATCAGATCATGAATTCATCTAGATCGATGTGGTGGTGGAATGAATTTTTCATACCTCACAATAAGTATCTCACTTGATTGGCAAAGGTTGAGAAATGTTGCGATGCTCAAATAAACATCAAGGTGCAAAAAATTTCTCCAAAGTACACTAAGATCAACAATATTCATTGTTTTGAAAAGTAAACCAAGGGATCCAACAGATTCAAATGTAGCAAAGACCAAGCACAATACACGAGACCCAAAGCACAATCCCATCTCATCTCTAAAATGAGTTTTACCCACTCCAATAAAGTTGTAGAGTCTCTCATAACCTCCATTGGACTTGTCTATAATGATCTCTTTGATTATGTTGACAACATTCACATTAATTCATTGAGATTATAAGTAGGAGAAGAACAATGTAATATTGAGTTTGTAATTATGATGTTATTTTTGAATCAAACCGAGATGTTGGCATCACTCTTCCAAATTATTTCTACCATATTTAATTTAACCATTGCATTGAGATTCGTGACCATGCTATACACATGGCCATATCCACCATCGTTAGTGTTCTTCAACATTGTCAATCCCATGTGGTATAAATTTGGCTATCATACAATGAATTTTTCGTCAACAATTGTGTTTTCACAGAAAAATGGCATACAAAGAAATTAGATGGGAAGACATCAAACTTCAAATTGCAAGGAAGTAATGCCATGAATTTTGGACTGTGTATTCTTGCCATTTCATGCTATAAATGGATGCATGAAATGGATGGAAGTTCTTTGTTCTTTGAAAAATGGTTCCTTTACAAATAATAATAATAATAATAAAGAAATATATGGTTACATTGAAGTAATTTGAGATTTTGTAATAAATTTGTGTATGCTTCTTGTGGTTATGGTTATAAAGCACAATAAATATATTCATGGCATATCTTATGAATGAGATATTAAATTTCAATGGGACACCACAAGACAAGAGTGGTTTAAAGCAATAATAAGTAGTTATTATTGTGGTGCTCATGGTATTATTATATGTATAGACAAATTTTCAATCTTATCATTGATTTATGTAATGTTATAGAATGCATGTGTTCTACTTAATTTTGGGCCATATATATGTAATGCAAATTAATCATCCTTATTAAATTCAATTTCTAATTTGGTCTCGGTTCTAACATTGAACAATATTATGAATCTAGTTAGGCATGTTATTGTTAGTGTATCTCATGGATGCTACTAAGTGTTAGAGATCTAATAATATAATGATGGATTTTGTCTCAATTAAGGGATTTTATTCTTAATGAGGGTTAGAGGAGCTGTGTAAACTTGGCTTGAACCATATGTTGAATATAAAGAAAGACCACATAGTGTGATTGGCTTTTGGGTCTTAGGTTCATTGAGCACACAAGTTAGTTACACACACACACATATAGGGTTGCTTGTGGTTGGTCCCCAAGGTGGGATTATTACTGGCCTTATTAGAGAAGTGGATGGGGTTCTTTTAAAATTCATATTTATCTAGACATAAATAGGGACTAGGAATTGTGTATTTTACATATAGAAATAATGTTTATTGAAGAAGCTATGGCATAGTTCTTCTAGCTTAGTTGTAAACTATCTTCTTCTCAACTTACTAAAATATACTTACTAAAATATATTTATAGCATCAGTACATAGGCTCAATGTGTTTCCATAGAATTCGTGCATTTTGACTTACTCAAATCCATATATTCACCTTTTTAGGATCAATTGTTAATGGATTAATCAAAATTTTGTTGAACATTGAACTTTGTAAATGCAAATTACATCTACCCACATTTTCCTCAACATTATGGGTAGTAATTTCTTAATATTTACCAAATTGATATGTGACCCATTTTTTCATTAGTACTTCTTGACATTTTTCCTTTGTTCGGGATGGAAAAAAGTACATTGAGTTCCATAACCCCAGGGAAATTCCAAAGTTCCATATTTTATTTACAATTATAGATATTACATATTCCTCTATCACTCTTTTATTAAATTTACTCAAGCCTATGGTAACATGGATTATGGATGCATGTTTATATTTTAAAAAGAAATGAACTTATCTCCATTTTCTAGTTTGTTTATTTAATTGCATTTTTATTCTTCACTTTTAAGATAGTAAAAATTTTCTTATACAAGTCTCAAGGGTTAGCTCAATTGGTTGAGTCCCTATCATTAAAGCACTTTTGTTATTGAGAGGGCACGGGCTCAATTCTCTTGACACCCTTGGGGTCAAGCTTTGTGGTTGTTCAGATGGATCTCTCTAGTATATATATTTTGTGAATATAGTAGTCTAATATATATATTTTGCGAATAGTAGTCGCCAATTTCGGATTTCTATGAATCACATAGAAAAGGAAAAAAAATCATATACATATTTTACATTTAAACATTTTCTATTAATTAGTGAACCAAGTATAAAGAATTGTTTGATTTATAGTTAAATGATTTGTGTCAATATATTTAAAATATTATAACGATTTATTATATTGAATACGACTTGTGATGTAGTGGCGATTGTTTGATCTATAGTTAGATGAGTGGTGTTGGTATATGTAAAAGATTATAAAGCTTTATTCTATTGAATATGGTTTGTGGTGCAGTGACCATTAATTAATTTACAGTTAGAGTTAGATGAGTGGTATCTATAAACGATGATAAAGTTTTATTTTTTATTTTATTGAATATGGCTGGTAGTGTAGTGGTAATTGTTTGATGTATATTTAGATTAGTGAGGTTGATATGTGTAAAACATGATGAAGTTTTATTTTATTAAATATATTTTGTTGTTGATGTAATTTAATAAAATTAATATTTTCAAGTTTATAGATATGTTTTAATAAAACCTTAATAGTTATGAGATTAATTTTCACATTATAAAAGTAAAATATATGTGTTGTGTTAATGCTAATTTAAGTTGATGAAATTAAATAGTTAAACATTGATATTTTATATTTTTGTTAAATTTTTTTAATTGAAGAAATTATGTGTGGAGTCACTCTCAAGTATGCATAGTTCTGCTCAAGATTAGGTCACAACACGTGTGAAACTAAACTTCCCCACTTAACCATTAGATCACATCCTTAAAATGATTTATATTTTTTTATATTTATGAATATAAATCAATAATAATAATTAAACTTAGATGTAAATTTTAAATAATTAAGCAGTAAGGAGTTCCCTCTGAAATCAACTATCCAACCTGCCTCCTTGTCATAATTTATACCATTAAATATTTTGTTAGACTATTGAGTGAAGATCCTCCGTCAATTTGAATTGCATGATGGTTGCTAGCTTTCCCAATTGTAAAAACTATTCTACTTGGTGAGTCATGCCTGAGCCATACCGCTCTGGATAGTTACTGCTGGTGAGTCAAGTGTGTCAGTTGCAACTGCTCTGGATAATTACTCTGGCCAGTGGAAATTATGCGCTTGGGCTTGTTGCAGGTACTCAGTGTGCTTGAGATGGGCAATTTTTCAGAAAGAAAACAAGGCATTTGAGACTACCTTGTTTGTATCTATAAGCTGTCTCGATGTTAAGGGAAATTTATAATCTTCCCCGAGGTGGATGTCCTCTCCCACAATCCTGATGCTCTCCAGGTCCCTCTGATTGTGTAGTCAAGCAATACGGATAGGAAATCCATCTCTCTGGTTTAGGAATTGACTACTTGACTTCAAGTCCCGTAGATTTCAGAGCTCTTGTGTAATGATGATATGCTATCTTAATACGATGCAAATGTTAAGAAATCCAGACTGCGCAAACAAACCTTGAATGAAGAGGTCGAGAAAATCCGCACCACTATTCTTTCCTATCGGACCGCTTAGTGGGGTTGCGTTATTTGGTCTGAAGAAAAATCAGTTGTGGATGAATAGAATTTTGTGCCTTTTAATTTTTAATTTCACTAGAATTTGGTGCTTTTTCCACTTTTAGTTTGGTTGGACTGACTCTTTTATTATAAATTCCAGGACAAGTTTTCACAAATTTAGCCTTGTTTGGCATGAACCCAACAGTTTACTCTCTAAATTCCATTTCGCTAGAATTTTGTGTTTTTTCAACTTTTAATTTGGCTGTACTGACTTTTTTATTATAAATTCCTGGACAAGTTTTCACAAATTTAGCCTTCTTCAGCATCAACCCAACAGCTTACTCTCTAAATTCCTTTCTTTTTTGCTTTGTGATGGTTGTTTTCAACTATTTTGTTTTATTTATACAAAATATATTTGTTGCTGGATATTTATTTTAGATTGTTGGACCATATTTAATTACTTGAAAAAGAGTAATTATCGAGGCCACCAAGAGGCACTGCGGGTGTAATAGGCAAGAGCCCGCTGCAAAATGCATCGAGGCAAGGAAGGCCGACGATGCCAAAGCCATTCTGTTTCAGGTGCTATGGCGCCCTTCATTCTAGTGGGAAGATTTTTTACCCCGTGGGAATAGAACCTGCGACGTCGACTCGAAGGCCGGCGAGCGGGACTTAAAGGTGAAAGAGCGTGAGGAAGAGCGATTCTCGTCGGATGCAAGTACGGAGGGAGATAGAATGTTGGATCTGAATTTACCGTTGGAGATGGTGCCACTGTGATGACATTGGGTTGTTATGAAAATGTAGATTTAATCAAACATCATAGACTCTAATCTTCTTGTAAACTCTATCATTAAAAATGTAATAAAAATTCATTTTTGGTTTAATGTTTCCTAAATGTATAATTACATTAAATTGCTAATATCAATTTAGTTTTGTTAACATGGATTATTATCTTTAATTGTGAGTAAATTGTCGATTCCTTCGCGTAAATAGCCGATTCCTTCGTCCAGAATGCCAATATTTGCATGTCTAAACGTGTTCAGGTCGAGGCCGATTGAAAATAAGTAAATTAGCAATGATTTCTCAAGTTGCAAAGTATACTAACAGAAAATTTGTGAAAATTATTTTGAAAAATTAAATTACTAAATAAGAATACTCTTCTACTCTTATGAGAAAATTATATGAATATTCTTATATAAAGATAAGATGGATATAGATCTTTATCTAGATTTTTTTTAAATGTTAATTTTTTTTAATATATTTAAAAATAAGATAACATGATATACTTTGAGGGATGTTAGTGATTTGTTCTATTTCCTATTTTATATGTTAAATTTTTTTAAATATATTTAAAAATAAGATAACATGATATACTTTGAGGGATGTTAGTGATTTGTTATATTTCCTATTTTATGTAATATTAGTGATTTGTTTTATTTTTTAGTGTTATTTATATAGCTAGACAACATGTTATCATGTTATTTTGATTGGAAAATTGACTTTCAAACATATATATTGAGTTTTCATCTAAAATCATTCATTTTTAGGGTTATTCTTTGATGTTGTTTAGTCAACATCAATCAACATTCATTTTAGAAAAAGTTAAAAGTAATTGCTAATTACACCATAAGGGGTTTCTCTCTTAAACAAACTCCCCTCCCTGTTTGATCCATCGTTCGTTAGACGATTGGATTGTCCAGGTCCATTGATTTAAATGCACCGACACAAATGGTTTTCTATTTCTTTGCGCATATGTCATCGTCTTATACAAAGACGGGTTACTAACTGATTTTAACAAGGAATCCAATTCTGAGGATCTTTAATCAAAGAGAAGGATCATGAAGTAATAGGGGAGGAATTTATTTACTGCAACTCCAATTCCATAAACTATGGATAGGTTTCATATTTTACTTCATTTTTTTATTATTGCCTTATCTGGTTTATGCATGTTTCTTTTTGGTGGAGGATTTAAGATATTCTCTGGAGCAAGGCATTTTTTTGAGCGAATTTTGAGCGAATTTTTGTAGGTGACATCAGTTTACTCTGTTTGATGTTATATTATACAAGAGATAGATAAATAGATAGCAGACTGATTAATGCTTTTTGATCTTTTGCATGATTTTTTTTGGTGGGTTTTGGTGGGCAGAGGATTTAAGATATAGTCTCTGGAACAAAGCATTTTTTTAGCGATTTTTTATAGCCAACTGTAGGTGACAACATTGATAGTTTACTCTCTTTCTACTCTCTTTGATGTTATACTATACAAGAGACAGATAGATAGTAGACTGGTTAAAGCTTTCTGATCTTCTTCGTTGAATTTCTTGATCAATATTGTGATGTAAACATGATAATGTACTACTTTTTATATCAATAGAAAGAAATCCTTTTTTTTCTTCGGCAAAAAAGAAAAAGTGTATTTTGCAAATGATTGAACAGACATTTTACAAACACGTCACAGATGCTGCACATTATTCATATAAGGCAGGGAAGGAACTGGTGGATCAAAAGGAGTCCATCTGAATATCCAGTGGTTATCGCTAAGTGGACTTGCATCTGTACCACAAGATCCCACTTTTTCCAGGGTAGTCAACCTCTACATACACATATTCTCTAAACTCCCGCCATAAGGCATTACAGACAGGCGTAGTGTCGTAGTAGTAATAGTTTCCCAGAATCGGGTTAATAGCCCTAGTGGACTCCCCAGCACGGTAATGAGGAATTATGGAGAACAGATGATGAGTCACATGGTTGTGATTTATGTGATGGAATACATGATTCAACATTCCGTAATCCCTATCAACTGTTGACAGTGTGATGCAGGGACAACCTTGCAAACCCAGAATTTCTAAATAACATGCATATAAAAATGCATTTCATCATTTTTCCAAATAAAAACCTCAATACCTCGCAAAATCAATTCACACACTACTATTTGCATGCGGAAGCTTTTCAATATATGGTTTAAAATCATAATAAATAGTGTGGAAACTCCATCGCTCTCAACCTCCACATTAACAGTACATTGAATCCCAACGCATCCCCCTTTAATTCAACACTCTTTAACTCACATACCTGTAACCTCTGCGCTACCAATCGGATCTTCGACCAGATGCAATCAACTAAGTTTCGATCACTGCTTCCTTCTCTGTATGCAACCTGATGTTTGGATTAATCAATAAGTCGATTAATGAAATTTAATTCAGCTCAGAATTCCCATCGCTCCTGCAAACTCTGTTTCTCCATTCAACACTGTCACTCCTGCAAACACTATTTTCCTGATATCGATTTCACATATTGAGCATGTTAAGTAATCAACATTGAGTTATCGATTATCATGTACTGGATTTTAACACAAATCGATGTCAATTTCTTTACAAAAAAATCATTCCTTCACGTGGTAGCATGGATTGGATACAAATCGATCTTCCACAATCAGAACCGCGTTTCTTCCAGCATGAATCAAAGTCGGAACTCTTGGTTTCCATTGAGAGAATGACGTAGTGATAAATTCAATATGGGTTTCAGAGAATCAACATTCGTTAATTCCGTCAGTCTCTAAGTTGAATTCAGTTTTTATGGCTTCAACACCCTAAGTCAATAGCGATAAATGCAATTGATTCACTATCGATTATGTTGAGTAACACAAGCTTTTATAAGTAACCAACAAGCCCGACAGACAGAGCTTTGAGCTTTATGCACGGGTTTTAACACCAAACTGCGGCCCAAATACATTGGAAAATACCCACTCATGCCAAGATTCAACATTCATAACAATCAACGATTATGTATTTCAGGTTTCACACAAAGTCGATGTAATTTCAAGAACATCGAGTTACTCTTCCTCGTATCCAACTTCAACAACATGATTCATAATCCCATTGATCTTATTCATTGAAACACAAACTCAATAAAGGTGTAAACTCCAGAAATCAAATTCTACATAAATATACAGTACTTACATAATAGCCTCCTTACTTGACCTAATTTCCCAATTGTTGGCCCTTTTACAATCTGCCTGAAGGCTTCGAAATAGAAACTCCTGCCCTCTACTCACACTCTCCCTCTCAATCTCACCCTCTCAACGCCTTTGACGCTTATAAATTTATACAAATTGAATTGAACCAATTTTGGTTAATATCCCTTTGATCACTCAACAAAATCCCCAAATATCTCAACACCCCTATAACCTAGATTTTTATCCCTAAAATCTTGAAACTAATTCTAATTTAAGCTCCATCATTAATTCTTAATTATCTCAAAGCTAATTTCTCTCATGTTTTCCAATTATTTGGGAACATTACAAATCCTCTCATATAATTAATTAAAAATATAATTAATCACTTAAAATCTCATAAATATTTACATAAATTAATAATTTCTCAAAAACATGAAACCCCTAGATTTAAAAAAAAATACAAAGTATTTTCCCGAGTTTATGCTCCTGCATTAGACTCCCAAGGTAGAAAATGATCATGATCTCCAGATCATGCGTTTTAAATCTTTGTCCGCCTGGATCCCACATTTTTTTTTGTAACTCATCATCTATATCTGTTGTTTACTTCTTTTCTCCAAGTCTCCATATCTCATGTTGTCTTGCTCCACTAGCTGCACTTTCACAATCTGTCTCTGTTTTCATTTTGTTGCTGCTACTTCTCTTCCTTATTGATATCTTCCTCTGAGATACTTTCATCATGATTCTTTTGATTATTTCAATTTCTCTATCCAATAAATCTTCAAATTGCTGATTCCTTACCGCCTGTTGAGCTAAGACGGCTTGCTCAGTTCTCACTCCTTCAATTTTTACTATCACTTGCTGACTTCTTGCTCCTATTCTTACTACCACCCAATCATCCAAACCCTCTTATCTTCTACAATAGAAAACTTCTTCTTTGTTTTCTCCTATGAGCAACTTACTGGATTGGCACATTGTGTACTCTTTTTCTCTACCTTCATCTCTCTGCATCTGCAATTCCCAACTCTGAAATTGAGATTCTTCCTGCACTGAATCTTGATCATTCAGCATCCTTTCCAGTAACATAACGTCCTCATCCCATAGATTAGATGTTTCCACAGAATTCTTGTCTTTCTCCTTCATTTGAATGCTCAACTGAGTCAAATGTCCTTCAACACCTGCAATAATACCTGCATTCACAAAACAATTGTTAGAATAAAAAACATAAGGCTTTAGTGCCTCTTCTGCTGTTGCTGGCAAAATTTCAGTATGCTGCTCTGAAATTCCTTCATCCATCAGCACATCAGTATGCTGATTCAATTCCTCTGTGAGACTATCAGTTAGTCCCTCTTCCACATCATCTGTTTGGAAAATCTTTCCCTGTTCTGTGTCTTTCAACAACTTTCCCTGAACATAGATCCTTTGCTTTTCCAACTCTCTCCTCTGAAGATCTAACTTCTGATACAACTGAACAATCTCAATTGGAGTAGAACTCGGAAATTTTACACAACTTTCCATACCTTCATTTGTTGTTGACCAATCAACACATTCCTTCTCTAAAAGGAATCCTCTACCAGACTTTACCTCAAGAACTTCATTGTCCTTTGTGACAGTTCCATCAGACTGCTCACCATCTATCGCACATCCTGCAAACATACATGAACTGTGAGAGAAATTACAAGGCTTCATAGCCTTACCTATTTCTCTCGTCATTACCTCTTCAGATGCTTCTAAACTATCCCAAGAGTTCATGAGATCTTCCTCATTGATCTCTTCACCCAAAATTTCACCATGTTCCAGGCCACAAATGGAAACATCCATTTTCAACTCAGCCTCTCTGAGTTCTTTACAACTCAACATATGCTCGAGCTTCCTCAGCTCCTCCATCAACTGTATGTTTACCTGCTTTTCTCTTCTTGCGTGCAACTTCTTCCACTTTACCTTCTTTCTCATGGTCCAACCATGTGTCTAGCTTCTCACATTTTCCTCCAACAGCTCCATTAACAATTCAAGCTTAATTGCTATTTCGGCCTTCTCCCACTCATACTCTTCATCAGATTTCTGAAAATGACTATCAACAGTCATCTTCCCCTCATTTGTGAACTGCATCTATTCACGTATGGACTTCATTTAATCCACTTCTTAGCAATCCTTCCCACAATTTCAACTCCTACGCTTGGCTTCTATTTGTTTTCAAACCAATCTGTGACAACCTCTTGCTACAAATTGCAATACATATCAACCAAATGGATGCAATTCATATTGCACCTTCTCCTTATAACGCAGGTTTCATACTTCAGCTCCTCATAAATAAACCTATGAATCAGTTTCAATGCCACTTTCTGCTCTTGCATCCTTCTAAACTCAGCGCAACACTTGATGCTCAGTCTGATTTCAGAACTCGATTTATTTCAAACCGATCCCATTCAACACAATCATTGCCTGGCTACAATAATTACAAATCTGTTAAAAAAAATGGGGCTTTTCTCCAACACTTGTGCAAATCCATAATGCGCCCCCACTTTAAGCGAGTTCGATCAACGCTTTCACACTTCACCTTTGTTCTGCATCCTCGATTCAATTTGGTCTCCAAACTCTGCCTTTTAACCGAACACCTTTACCATTTAACTCCCAGTTCTTTTGCTATGGTAATTATATAAAATTCAGATTTATTCAAAAGCCGAACCATTAACCACGACTTACCACCACATTAATTATGCCTCTTCCTCTGCACATTCCGTTCCAACTTCTTACACGTGGAGAATTTGTTTCCTCTTTAACAAACTTAACTCTATGTGCTTCACCATTAATTTCATCACTTACAAACAGAGGTTAATGCAGAATAAAATACTAATGATCAATTGCTATAATATCACCTGCTCCTTCAAAGCAAACTCATCGATTTCTATTGAAACTTATGCATTCTTACTCCATACGATTTCACCAGTGCTTCCTCTGCGTGCTTGACTCCTTGTGTAGGGAATTTAACACAAATTAACATCGATTTATGTAAATCGATCTGTCTTCCTCCGTTGAATCTGTAACACTTCTGCAAAACATCATTCCGGCAATTAGATAATTCGACATCTGCATTATTTATCACGTCTAGCAATAACCCAATTCATCAAATGGATTAACCTCTTGCACTGTTTCCAAGTCTAAGCAACGTTCTGCAATTTCAATGGTATTAAAATCTACTTGAAAGCCAAACCCGACCAATGTTTGCACAGCCAGAATCGATCTTTTATAGATCGATATTCTACTCAACTCCTTATTACGCCCCTCTTCAACCTGCAGATCGATTTCTAAAGCTGTTTCACAATTCACCTGCAGCTTGACAACGCTTCTGCGCTCAACTAATGTGCGCTCTTCAATCCAAAAAATGCCAACGTACAAGCTCGTTCCTGTAACCAAAACCCACATACAACATATATAATTGCAATTTCAACCAAACAGCTTTCCTGCTCTGATACCACTTTGATGCAGGGCCAACCCTGCAAACCCAGAATTTCTAAATACCATGCATATGAAAATGCATTTCAGCATTTTTCCAAATAAAAACCTCAATACCTCGCAAATTCAACTCACACACTACTATTTTCATGCGGAAGCTTTTCAATATATGGTTTAAAATCATAATAAATTATGTGGAAACTCCATCGCTCTCAACCTCCACATTAACAGTACATTGAATCCCAACGCATCCCCCTTTAATTCAACACTCTTTAACTCACATACCTGTAACCTCTGCGCTACCAATCAGATCTTCAACCAGATGCAATCAACTAAGTTTCGATCGCTGCTTCCTTCTCTGTATGCAACCTGATGTTTGGATTAATCAATAAGTCGATTAATGAAATTTAATTCAGCTCAGAATTCCCATCGCTCCTGCAAACTCTGTTTCTCCATTCAACACTGTCACTCCTGCAAACACTACTTTCCTGATATCGATTTCACATATTGAGAATGTTAAGTAATCAACATTGAGTTATCGATTATCATGTACTGGATTTTAACACAAATCGATGTCAATTTCTTTACAAAAAAATCATTCCTTCACGTGGTAGCATGGATTGGATACGAATCGATCTTCCACAATCAGAACCGCATTTCTTCCAGAATGAATCAAAGTCGGAACTCTCGGTTTCCATTGAGAGAATGACGTAGTGATAAATTCAATATGGGTTCAGAGAATCAACATTCGTTAATTCCGTCAGTCTCTAAGCTGAATTCAGTTTTTATGGCTTCAACACCCTAAGTCAATAGCGATAAATGCAATTGATTCACTATCGATTATGTTGAGTAACACAAGATTTTATAAGTAACCAACAAGCCCGACAGACAAAGCTTTATGCAAGAGTTTTAACACCAAACTGCAGCCCAAATACATTGGAAAATACCCACTCATGCCAAGATTCAACATTCATAACAATCAACGATTATGTATTTCAGGTTTCACACAGAGTCGATGTAATTTCAAGCACATCGAGTTACTCTTCCTCGTATCCAACTTCAACAACATGATTCATAATCCCATTGATCTTATTCATTGAAACACAAACTCAATAAAGGTGTAAACTCTAGAAATCAAATTCTACATAAATATACAGTACTTACATAATAGCCTCCTTACTTGACCTGATTTCCCAATTGTTGGCCCTTTTACAATCTGCCCGAAGGCTTCCAAATAGAAACTCATGCCCTCTACTCACACTCTCCCTCTCAATCTCACCCTCTCAACGCCTTTGAGGCTTATAAATTTATACAAATTGGATTGAGCCAATTTTGGTTGATATCCCTTTGATCACTCAACAAAATCCCCAAATATCTCAACACCCCTATAACCTAGATTTTTATCCCTAAAACCTTGAAACTAATTCTAATTTAGGCTCCATCATTAATTATTAATTATCTCGGAGCTAATTTCTCTCATGTTTTCCAATTATTTGGAAACATTACAAATCCTCTAATATAATTAATCACTCAAAATCTCATAAATATTTACATAAATTAATAATTTCTCAAAAACATGAAACCCCTAGATTTAAATAAAAATACAAAGTATTTTCCCGAGTCTATCCTCCTACATCACAGTGCACCTCTCATCCATTCCCACTCTGATCTGTCATAGTGGGGAAGGGTCGGATGGATGTGTTGTAGGCATGTGATCAACACCAGGAATGCATTCACAATCAAGAGTAGAATGTCGTATACTTTTATGACCCAAGAAAATCCATAAACAGAGGCCAAGAGGTACAGAGTATAAGCCACTTCGACTAAGCAATGTCACTAACCATTATCTGCAATCTCTCTCGTTTGCTATAAATTGGGGAATATGGATCGAAGTGGCAACCAAATCGCAGATACTTCCTTCTCGAAGAATTGAATGTGAGATACAATGGCTGCCCCACGGTGAGGTAAATTGTTATCATCAACAACCTTCCCGACAGGTTAGATACCAAACTATAAGTCAACTTCATCATATCATTCTTTTTCTGGGGAACAAAAGCTTCATCTCATTCTAAACTCCCAGTGTTGCTATGATGCCTTCGATGATTGTACTTACACGAGAAATATGGTACAAGAAGCCATGAATGTAGTATAAGTCTCGCTATATCATCCATAAAAGAGTACTCACTAAATGCATGATGCTCACGTTCATGTGCTATAACCCATATATCAAACAGAACGCACCCCTGAACTACCCAGTAATTCCCAGTAACCAAACCAGAGTGCCCATCCAAGCAATCCAGGCCCTATGAAATAATAGGTGGCTATGGAATACAACAGAAGCGCAACAATAAGAAGATCGTATCCAAGATATGAGAATAATGTGAACAGTGATCTGTTGAAGTAGTGAGGTGGAATGGCTTTCTTCAATTCTCCCAATGTAAACGGTGGCTTTCCACAAGGAGCTCACTCCATTATATCTTTCCTAGCAGGCAAGGCCATCCTTTCACCAGCCAACTTTGTAGCTTACAAGTCTCTACAAAAGATTATGGCACAGGGTGTAATGCGTGCATACAGACAGTAGAGGTCACTTCATACATATATCATGGCCTACAAGGTGCATATAGAGAATATAATTCATTAAACTGATGTGCAATTTCTTCATAAAAACTGATGTGTAATTTACGAAATTTATGCTTTGCTATTAAATGGTATGTACCACTAATTTCCATGTGAAGGTGCATATAGAGAATATAATTCATTAAACTGATGTGCAATTTCTTCATATAAACTAATGTGCAATTTCTGCTTTGTTATTAAATGGTATGTACTATTAATTTCCCAACCCTGATCACAACAATTGTCCATGGCCCTGAAGAAGAAACAAAACTCTGGGCTGTAGACCTCACTTTGAGCCTCCACTACCAGAAACTGTCCTAGGAAACTACACAACAGGAATACTTCAGGGAACCCGAGTGAAGGATGATATATCCTTCTAGGGGATTTATGCTAGTCAATATTTTGGATTAAATCATACTCGTGAATGAATGTGAATGCAGTTGCTCAAGCATCCTAATCTAGCTTCAAGCTCTTCTAAGAGATCTGGGTTGTTTACAATATACTTCAGAGAGCTAGCAGAATCAATTTGGAAGGATGCAAAATATCTGAATGTGGCTGGAGGCTTAGGGCTACTGGAAAGTATGCATTCAGTTAGTCCTTGCTTCTGTCCATGCAAGTATATGTTTGAAGGACTAGATGCACCAGAGTTATGCATCTCCCTTACATTTGCTACACCTATGTACAACAAAGATCAAATGCACTATTTTTCCACCTCTATTCTTGAATTGTTGTCCTCGGAATCTTCAAAATCTCGTTGAAATCTCTATCACTCTGTCCAAAACCAGAAAAATCATGACATGGATCTCTTGTCGGAAGCCCTGATCTGGTCTTTGTCGTCTGAGGGAACATGTCAATAGTTAATATGGTTTTGAGTTCCTGTTTGATCATAATTATCAGCAAGGGATCAATTTTGGATCAAGCTCATGTTAATTCAAGTATATGACCCCTCCTATGTCTTGTTTCTG
>APFE030373463.1:72727-89192 GCA_000404065.3 Pinus taeda
CTCTAATATCTCCTTCAATCTTCCATCCTCATGTTTATAAAAAACAATGTTAAATTATATACATATTCTCCTTTTTAAATATATATCCTCATCCCTATCCCTAATTTCATCAAAAAAATAATTTTAAACTATATATTGAGAGATTTAGTTGTATATCTCCTCATTTCCACCACCATCCTAATAAAAATAATCTTAAATTATATATATATAAAGAGTTGAAGTTGTTTGTTTGTATTTGCAACCATTTTAGTTTTAGGTTGATATATGATGTAAGCTCCAAACATAAATTACTAAATTATTGAATGAGAAAATAAATTTTGAACATATATAATTTAAATTAATGAGTTAAAGTAGTGTTGTTTGGTCAAATTTCATCAGTGTGATTTGAATTGAAGGTTTTGTTTTGTAAAATTGCAGTAGTTAAAAAGAGATATAAAAAAAAGTATTCATAATAAAGGATAGTGTAACCAAGATGCAATCCTCAAATAATTTTGACAATATAAATATCCTTAAATCATAATTGGTTAAACTATAAATTAATCCTATCAATTAGAAAAATAAAATTAAAATCATTTATAACAAATTATTTTTTATTTATAAAACAAGTTCATTTATAAAATTTAAATTAAATTCTAATAAATATTTATAACCTATAACTCAATTAAATTATAATTGTTATTTATTTGAGTTATAAATTATAAATATTTATTAAAATTAATTTCATAATTGCTTCTCTAATAATATAATTTTCCCTATATTCTTCAACACAATTTTACGTTTTTATTTATATATTTATCCTCACTATTTTCACTTTCATAAAACATTATTTTAACAATCTATATATATTATGGTAAAATTATTATCTCTTATTTAAATATATTTTTCCATGCCTATTTTTCACTTTCATAAAACATCTCAAAATATATATATAATATAATATAATAATAAGTTTTAATTAATATATATAAAGTTTTTATTTCTTCTGTCAAGTCAAGGTATAACCTCTCAATATGTACTTTTAATTAATTTATTGTTGAAAATTTTTTTAAAACATAAGTAAATGACATTAGATAATAAAAATTTAATTTATTTATTTAAATTATTAAATTTTATTTAAATTTTGATTAATGTAAAATAGTTGGAATTTTATTTTGTAATTATTATTTAACCTTTAATATTATGAACTTGTCACATCAATCGTAATTCACTGTATTGGGGTCCTCGATGGCGTGATATAACATATCACATACTCGTCTCTTAAGCTTTTTCAAAACACTCTTTATATTGTCTTTTATTTAATGTTTTTAATATAACAAGGATGGCTGCGGGGCAGCTAGTCCCTGCCCTGTCCATAGTAGGCTAATTTCTTTGCGAAGCTCATAGTTTCTGTTACTAAGCAATCGCTATCTTGCCATGAGCAATCGCCAATCGCTATCTTGCCATGAGCAATCGCCATCTTTTGGAACTGAATCTGCTTTAGCTGGCTCGGATGCTTTCACTTATATAAGGTCCAAGATGCTGCGAATTAAGCCTACGCCTGCACGTCGAGCCCTAAAAGCGAGCAATATATAACGAAAAAAACCAAGTGGGTGAAGTGGCGTTGAACAGCCCCTATCATCTAGTTGTGTATGTTAAGAAGATGATGCTCGTACCACAAACTGACTTATCAAATAGGAGCTGTGATCTCTTTTCTGAATAGAAAACAGATGCGCTGTGGCCATATTCGCCTCAGAATATATCAGTTGTGAGTTTGCCCTGTCTATTGACTATTTAATATAAACATATATGACGTACTCAGAAGATTTATTAAAATTGATGGCCAATAAGCAGCCACTAAATCAGGGGCCCAGAATATTAGTACCTGCACTACTAAACTGTGTATATAGTGACGTCGAGGAAGGCATATGTAAAGAAAAATCAATGTTATCCTGATATGAATATTGATGTGATATGAATATTAAAACAGTAGAATAGAAATTTCAACCGTATAATCTCGTCTTCTCCTTTGTATTTAATTTATTGTAAATAGAGGCTTTTCCAAATAAAATAAATTGTATTGATTATAATTTTAGAAATATATTTTATGTAACATAGTATTTGTAATAATCTCGAAGTTGGTTTTAAATCAGTCATCGTGCAATGTTGGCTAGTGAACTTAGAAAGTATGAAATTTATATGCTACTGTGACGATATAGAAAGTTACATGCATAAAACTTTTTATATTATAATCTTAATGTCTTATCTTGGAATATTGACTATAAAAATTTTCAGTGACCGTTCTAAGTCTGATATTTGTATGCTAATGATGAGATGACACCGAATGTTACATGTGAAAAAGTTTTTAAGTTTGGAAGTAAACCGTGCGAACGACAATCCTGAATGAAAAGCCAATTACCATGGCATAGGTTAAAACAATCAACAGGTGGGACAAAATATCACTAACACGTCACTGGACATCTCAACATAGCCAAGTTTAAATGACATCAAAGGGCATGGTCGATACCTAATATGTAACGCATCTAATATGTAACTTTACCCAGAGCCTTATAATGGTTTCCTACTGGCCACTTTCTTTTTGCCTTACCACGTGCATCGCATGCAAGCCATGTGTACATGTGTTGGCCTGTGTAAAACATATGCGGGTAACGCAGGCGTCATAGCTAAACCTGAAACAGCAGATCAATGCTCTCCTGAAACAGCAGATCAATGCTCTCAGGCAGCAGCGAAACCTGAAACAGCAGATCAATGCTCTGAGGCAGCAGGAAGGTGAGGGACTCATTCTCTGTGGCAGCCAGGAACCAAATTAGTTGAACTCTGAATCTGTAATGATTCCGAAGGAGGACATGATCCATAGAATGCCTGCGATGTCGAAGTGCCCAAACAACCCTGGCACTACCAAAGTCCAAATCAGCGATTCTGGCATCGCTCATGGTATGTCTGTGGTTCGGTTTAGTTTTGTTCGTTTCTGGTATTGGTTTTGGTCCTGTGTTGCTTTTTTATTTGGTCAAGTTTTCTTAAACTTTAGTCTGAGAAGATGGCTTTAACAAATGTAAAATATTAATGGAAACAGTTTAGCATCAAACATATAGAATACTTTTGACTCATTCTGTATGTGAAAAAAATGGGGTTCACCGTATCTGGTCTCAGCAGAGACTTTGAATGCACTTTGGAGTATCCTGAAGCAGATGTCGACGTTGGCTGCTGGAACACCTGACTGTTTAAAAACCCTGATAAAGAGAGAAGCAAATGTGAATGCAAAGCTAAAAGAGGGCTTGGGCGTCAGTGAAAAAATAAAGCAATCATTCGACGACTGCGTCCTTTAATTTTGACAAACACTGATTTTTGGGATGATATTCTGGGTAGTAAAATGTAAAATGATAAGTAATATTACTTTTATTTACATATATAAATTGTGTAAATATTATTAACCCATATTTACAATTCCAATAAAACTGCATATATATTATTAACCCATATTTACAATTCCATTGAATTTTTGAAATATGCTCTTTCACACAAGTTGTTCATGAACAAAATGGCCGCTTACTGTGCTCGGGATTGTGACAGGTAGCGCCCTGCAACAAACAGAAAGTGCTGGCTTCTAGAACCCATTCAGTTAAGAGATGCGGGTAAGGCTTTCAAGTTTTTGTTCAATAATATAGTATTATAAGTTCTAGTTAACAAATGATTTTTTTGGGGAAGTAAGATTTCATTTTTGAACTAAGAGTAAAAAATTTAACTCACTTTCATACCTGCCCTTTCGCCGATTTCCCCCAATTTAATGTAACCTGCCTTTTTTGGAACAGTACTGAATTGGGAGAAACTTCACGAGCAGGGGAATCGAACCCGGAATCGCGTTAGGGTAATGGCGATCCCTGACACACAAGTTGTTCATGAACAAAATGGCCGCTTAATGTGCTCGGGATTGTGACAGGTAGCGCCCTGCAACAAACAGAAAGTGCTGGCTTCTCGAACCCATTCAGTTAAGAGATGCGGGTAAGGCTTTCAAGTTTTTGTTCAATAATATAGTTATTATAAGTTCTAGTTAACAAATGATTTTTTGGAGAAGTAAGATTTCATTTTTGAACGAAGAGTAAAAAATTTAACTCACTTTCATACCTGCCCTTTCGCCGATTTCCCCCAATTTAATGTAACCTGCCTTTTTGGAACAGTACTGAATTGGGAGAAACTTCACGAGCAGGGGAATCGAACCCCGAATCGCGTTAGGGTAATGGCGATCCCTGAGGCCAACTAGCATAAGATCGGAAGCAACAGACAGCTAACTGGCTGCCCAGATCTAGTAAATTAAAAAACAGACACAGATCTCAGAGACCAAAAATGTTAACACAAGCAAGATGCTTTGCTTTCATTTTCATTTTAAGGCAGGCAAGTCAAGTCGGTCAAGTCCGTTGTTCTCATGCAAATTACAGTTTTGACACGGCACTGCAGGGATTGCTTGACACGGAGGCCAATTTTGACACGGCAGGGATTGTAATATGAATTTTAATGATACGCCATAAGTTTTGTTAACATTAAATGTTTGCAGATTAATGCTAATACAAACATAGCATTAGTTCATGCATCCGTGAAATTGTTCTAATGACCGCTACTTCTGCCAATTTATCCTAACTTTTCAACATGTATACCTCGTTTTGAGGCCAAATAAGATGAAGATCATTTTGATTCGTTAAAAAGATAAGAAACTATAAAATATGGTATTGGTTTCTGTGTCCTGTTAAGAAACTTTGCCTTAATGTAAAATATGGTTGTTGATTATCACGCCGAACTAATGCTATGTAATCGAATCGATTACTATAGTCCCTGCAGCCCGGAAGGGGCAGGGACTAATAAGAGAGAATTTTATCTTTTTATAAAAGTACGAAATTCAAATCATTGAAAAGTTATCGATGATATCGTTTTGTAATTCGTATTTCACCTTCAACATTATGGACTTGTCATATCAATCGTAATTAATGGTACTTGGCGTTTTCGGTTGCATGATATAACACGCTCCTGCCTGAGGATAGATTTTTCAAAACGCCCCTTTCAATATAAAATTAGATATCATATTTTCTATTTGATGTTCTTAATATAACAAGAAAAAACTGTTTTTTATTTTTTTATAAATATTAAAATAGGAAAGTAGAACATGTTTTATGAATAAGAAATTCAAATTATTTAAAAGTTATTCATGATTATCATTTTCCGAGAATGAGTTGCGTTAAATATTTAATAGTTTCTTTATTTAATTAAAATTAATTTCTATGAGTTAGACATTGGAACAAAGTTTTTACCCATCTTTTATGAAATTTTAAAAGTTGAGGAATTAATATTTAAATTATTAAATTGTAATCCACTTAGTATAATGAGGTTGCAAATTTGTTTAGACAATAATAGAGTTTTTTTTTTTTTTTAATAAAATTAGGAAGAAATTTTGGGAGATCCTGGTTACAATTATCACGTTTCAAGATTTAGAGTGCCACAATATTTTTTAGTGTAAGGATATATGTATATCTTCTTTTTTAATATATATCATCATCCTTGGTCAAAAAATAATTTTAAATTATATATAAAAAAAGTCTCCATCTTAATAAAAATAATCTTAAATTTTATATATAAAGAGTTGAAATGGTTTGCTTTTATTTGCAACCATTTTAGTTACG
The DNA here is from genome assembly GCA_000404065.3 of Pinus taeda. Lineage (NCBI taxonomy): Eukaryota > Viridiplantae > Streptophyta > Pinopsida > Pinales > Pinaceae > Pinus > Pinus taeda. The sequence continues at coordinate 78,391 of APFE030373463.1, forward strand.
TTGATGGATGATGAAAGTGCACAATATAAATTACTAAATTATATTGAATGAGAAAATAAATTTTGTACATACTATAATTTAAAGTAATGAGTTAAAGTAATATTGTTTGGTCAAATTTCATTAATGTGACTTGATTGTAAAGGTTTTATTTTGTAAAGAGTCAAGTTCAAAATTTATGGTGGTTAAAAGAAGATATAGAAAAAAAATTCATGATAAAAGATGGTGTAACCAAAATGACCAAAATACAATCCCCAAATAATTTTAACAACATAAATATACTTGACTTGTATTTTCTTAACTCCGTACAATCTTACAAATATTTTTAAACACTTTCTAACTCATTTATCTTAATTAAAAAATAGACCATATTTATAAACTGTAAATTAAATTTAGTAAAATAATTTATAAAATATAACTGATGATATATAACCTCTCTAATTATTTTCTTCAACACATTTATATTTGATTTGATTTTATTTTCAATGTATTTTCCATCACCCATAGTCACTTCATAAAACTGATTTTAAAACTCAATTTTAATATTTTTATTTATTTTATTTTAATATATTTTTCTATCACCTATTTTCACTTTCATAAAACATTATTTTAAACCCAATTTTATGTTTTATTAATTTTATTTCCGTATATTTTTCTATCACCCATTTTCACGTTCATACAACATTATTTTAAAAATCTATATATGTTAGGTTAAAGTTATTAAAATTCCTCTTATTCTCATTCCCAAAAATAATTATGTTAAATATATTGAATGAGTGTAAGTGTATTTCAAAATCCATATATGTTAGGTTAAAGATATTTAAATTTCTCTTATTCTCGTTCCCGTAAATAATTATATGAGATAATATTGAATGAGTGTAAGTGTCTTTCAAAGTTGAAGGATGTTTATATTTGTAATATTTAGGTTGATAAATCGAAAAATCTCGTAAACAAGATTTAAATTATATTGAATGAGTTAACAATATTTTTGTTGAATTAAGACTTCTCTGATCCATATTAAGTTTATGAGAGTTTTTTATTGTAAATCACATAATATTTCATTTGTCGACGTGTTTCGAACCAACGAGTCCGTCAAGATAAGTTAAATGAACAGATCACGCTTTGCATGTCAAATAGATAGAGCATAACCTCCAAAGGCTATATTCCTTGAATGACGAGTCTATGCATCTTCTAAGAAATGCTAGATCTGTCTTCAACTTAGAAACCTGCAAGCATGCACGTCCAAATTGGTGAACCTTAGTTGCAATGGCTTTTCCGTGTAGGGATTCAATTATTGAATTGAGGCTTCTGTGATCCATATCAAATTTATGAGAGATTTTTCAACATAAATCACATGATATTTCATTTGTCCATGCGTTTTTTATTATAATTTAAAATGATAAGTTAATTATTTTTAATAAATGTTTTATATTAAATAATTTATAATTTTAAACGGTGATAGTTTAATTCATAACGAATAAATGTTTTTTGGGGTAATTTTAATAAATTTAGCAAATATGTTTTAAAACTTGATTTTAAATTTAATCTATATAATTCAAATACCCTAGAGGTTTTCCAAGGTGCTAAATCCATTGATGTATTAAAAAATGTATTTTAAACAATAAAAAAATTATAATTTTGTTTGAAATTGTATCACGAATTCTGGTGGAAAAATGTTATTTCTTCTATAAATTAGACTATGTCAATTTATAATAATAAAATAAAGTTTTTTAACATAGTAAAAACATTTCTAAAATCTTAATTAAATTAATGATAATGAAAAATATATTGAATGAGTGAACCGTTTTTTTATATTTTGTAATATTAAATCTTTTTTAAAAAATGAGTGATAATCTTATTTAATACCTTCTTCTAATCACATTTTTATTTCATTAGAATAAAATTCCATCCTATGACATTTCCTCTTTATAAGTGATCTTTTTAAGTAGCTTTTTAATTTGGCCAGTATCGTCACATATATTCGACAACCATACACATGCATTTGATCCAGGAGGACATGCATATGTAATAGTTATCTCAATTCATATTCTATAACTATTATACAAAATTTCATGTCTATCGAGGGTGTATAAAAGACAAGTCATATGTGTTCCACTTAATAATGTCATGTATATTTTTACATGGTTTCAAATGAGTGAAACCAATTTTATTGAGAACCTCCTTAATATATATGCATACATGAATGAATATTATGCCTGTTTCATTCACGGTAGAGAAGCTTCATTAGCAGTGGAGATAAGGGAGTCCAAAGGGTAGGTGTTCGAAATGTTGATTTCATTAATGTCAAATATAGGAGGACACTATAGACGCCAAGATAAATATTGCAAGATAAATATTGTAGCAAAAATTGCTTGAATACTCTTCTTTTTTTGCTTACGCCCAGCTTGGGTAACCTATTATATTTGAAGGAATTATAACTCAAAATCCTAGTTCAAATGGACTCATATGATATCTGGTTGAAAATATTATTTCAAGACCTTACAATGGCATGTGGCACTCCTTTTAACTCATAGGAATGAGGAGATATGAAAAATTATGTTAGGTCGGCCCATCCAATTTTACTACTTAACCCGATAAGTGAATGCATAAACTCAATAAATAAAGGAAATATGAATGCATTTGAAGACCATCCAAGTAAGAAGAGATATGAGGTGCACAATAGAAGCTAGGGAATACTCCTAAGGTATTAAAGGTGGAGTAAAAATGTGATTTATGGAGTGAACAAGCCATCTTGGAATTTTCATTATAACTTCTTTTATGGAAAGTTTTAGACCATGAAACTTGGAAGTAATAAAGGTGAAATATTCATTTAAATATGGTAAAAGTTTTAGAATTTGGTTTGTTGTAATTTCATAGATATGCTTTAAGGAAGTTAAGGTTCTTGAATGCTCCTGAAATCTACTTCAAACAACTCAGTTTCAAATTTCTCTATACAGTTTATTCTAAGATGTTTCGTACCATAAAACATGGAAGAGATGGAGGTCATATCTTCATGTACCTATGGTAGAAATTTCTCACTCTAATTCACTATAATTTGGAGATATGTTCTAAGGAAGTTAGGGTTCCTAATTAATGCTCCTTAAATCTTCTTGAGACAAGTCAACTTGAAATTTTCACTATAACTTTCTTTTGAAATGTTTCAAACAGTGAAATCTTGAGAAGACAAAGATGACATCTCTTGATAACTATGCTGGAAATTTTAGACTACGATTCACTATAATTTATGGGATATTTCCTATGGAAGTTAGGGATCTTGAATTCTCCTTAAATTTCCTTCAAATAGATTAGTTTGTCATTTTTTCAATAGCTTATATTTTGGGAATTAAAACTATGAAAATTTCATAGATCTAAGGAGATACATAGAAGTGGCTCAGGTAAAAAAATCATAATCATATTTGAAAAATTGGAAATGGGGCATGTTGTGCAAGTTCATTCGTAGGAAGAGGTGAAAAACAACAAGTTTTGATATAGGCAGACATGGTGAAGGTAGAAGAAGTAAGCAAACTTCGTGAAGGAAAAAGGAGAAGGATCAAGCAAACCTAATAAAGGAAGAAGCAATTAACAATCCTAGTGAAAGAAGAAGTAGCAAGAAGACTTAGTGAATTAGGTTGATGTCCACAAATCTTATAGTAGAGGAAATTGGTGTCTCCTATAGGTTGGTGCCTACAAATCTTACGACAAAGGGAGTTGGTGTCTCCTATAGGTTGGTTCCTACAAATATTACAATAGAGGGGACTAGTGTATCTTATAGGTTGGTTCTTGCAAATGTTATAACATAGGGGATCATTATCTCTTATAAATTGGTGCCTATAAATCTTGTAGAAAAAAGGATTGATATCTCATGTAGGTTGGTGCCTACAAAGTTTGTTTCAATAGCCTATTGGTTACAAAGATTTATTGTAAATAAGTTTCCATTTATCTCTTTTGTTCCACATGTGATATTGTTCATTTATGATTCATGAATGTTTAAATAAGTAAAAAATCATCTTATAATGGTTCACCACCTTCCCACTCCCCCTCTCCACCTCCCCCTCTTAGTATAAGTGTGAATTCAACAAATGGATCCATTGCATGTTGGTGGATCATTAGGATGTTGAGAAGGGATGAATAAGCTTTACATGACTTGATGGATATATTAATGGGGAAATTTGATATTGTTTAGATTATAATTTTGAGGGAGGATGGTTGGTAAGCGGAATTTAATATTGTGAACAAAAGTGAATTCCCTAGACCTAATTTACTGGTTTAGAGCAATAGAAGACAAAGAATATAGAGTTTTCCTTAGAGGAGTTAGAGAATGGGAAAGATGCCTACCTTGAATCTGTAGCAAGCTTCACGTTCCTCCTTACTTGTAACCTCCAATTGTACCTCCAAGTGCTATAATTAGAACGTGCACACACGACTAAAGCAAGAAAAGGATCTATGATAACCAAGTAGCATAATCTAACATTTATATTCAAAGAATCAGCAAGGCATTGAAATATATGAGTTCAAACATGAGACAACACATATAAGAAAACAAGATACTCTTTGTACTAATAAAAATAAGAGGGAGTTTACAGCCATAAATAATAGTTGATCTTGTATAAATCTCCCCAAGTTGACTTGTCCTTCCTTGCAACAAAGCAAACTTCAATATCAACTATAATGCATGAATATGATGACTCCTTTAGGTTCAAGGCAACAACATAAGGGCACAATCAATCTCTAAAAGTCAACCATAATGCTATAGATGGTAGTAAATTTATAGGAGAGGGATGGTAGTTTAGGATTTACCTTAATTGGCTTGAGATCCACATATGATGCGACGATGAGCTCAAGGGATAAGAGATGAAGTATTCAAGGTAGGATCAGATAGGATTCGAGCTCTTATCCATGGTAAATAGTTAAAAAGTCCCTTGTAAGCTTCTAGAAGAGGAAGCCTCAGAATATTTTTTTATTTTCCCAAATTTCTAGAATCAGCACACCTGCAGAAAGCAGCAACAAGTGTTGCTCAGTGTTGGTGCAAAAGGGAGAAACTAATGTTGAACAGATGAGGCTAAAGGGACAGGGTGCGTTGGGGCCAAAAAAATGATTTTGAGCAATTAATCCCAGAAACTCAAACTTTTTGGAAAGGTTGTGCTTAGGCCTTTATGAGTGGATGATTACAACATGTTCACAAATGTTAATTGATCTGTTTTGTAGGACTATTGACCAGATGTGACAAAATGGCCTATAACAGATTACCCCGTAAAGTATAATGTCTGAAACAACAATTTATGATTGAAGTTCTTTACCTCATTACAAGTCTGAATCAAGACAATTGATCAAGATCACCATTTGTTACAATAAATTTTCATCATGATATATGTGTTGAAGGAGGCATACCCATGCTCAGCACATAAGCTAACATTACATGTACAATGATCAAAAAGTCATATCCATTAATGAAAAAGAGTGGACTCATGCTTGGATGATTGTTTGTATGATCATGGCCATCATGATTTGTAATCTTGAATTAATCCTGAAATCATAGCTCAAATGGATGAAGCTAGATCTGGGGTCTTCTATTTTATTCACTTGATCATCCAATGTACGAGTCTAACCATGCAAATAAATGAGTTGAAGCCGAACATGATAGACACCATCTCATTACCGGATAATGATGTAAGTCGATAATATATGTGAGAGAACCCATTAATGATGTTAATGGCTCTTAAGCTGCCATAGTACAATCGAGATGGTGTGAATGAATGGGTTGAAGTCAAACACCACACAAAATCTTTCGATCAAAGGCCAATGATGAAACCATGTCATCAAGAGCAAGGAAACTTGCCATTAATGTATGAAACTGTTGAAGGCCCCGAAAATCGGGTCGACAACAAGGGGAATACCCGCCCGGTCCGGACCTTGGTTGGCAGCTCCTTATCCATTTGGTATAGCGGGTCCAACTGGGGATATGGGACCAGTTTCCCAATTCAGTGTGTGTGTGTGTGAGAAAGATGGGTTTTTTTGTTCTAAATGGAATACTTCTATCTAATCTAATGCTATGCTATTGTATTCTAATAAACAGAAAAACGTTGAAATTTATGCTAACCCGAGGTGTGATCTTTCTTCTATGCGATCTAAAAAGATTTCAAACAATAACTGGTAATAAAGATCATTAAGCTATCATAAGAAAAGAATTCGATAAAAATGAGCTACTTCGTATAAGAAGTTAGACGAAACAGTTGTTAAAACTTATCGCATAAATAAGCTATTCATACACTAAACATAAACAAATAGTTATCACCGTACAAAAGTGCCAAATGATAACTCATACATCCATTCTGTAATATATAAACAACTGAAAACTGAATATCACTTTAACGCATAAGCAGAAATGGTTAAGAGATAAAAGTACTATTTATAACTAGTCCTACTCATGAGCTTCAAGCGACAATTGATTTATCTCTCCTTGATTTAACATCTACTAAGAGTACAGAAGTGCAACATCAGTAGCAGATATCAAATGCAATATCAAATAAACCCTGTTCCATTCATTCACCAAAACCTCCTCTGAGGGTGCAAAAGTGCATGTTCTGAGGACAAGTTTTTGATAAATTTCTGGACCCTTCTCTAAATGCATGAGAAGGGTTTAAATACTACTAACTAAATAACTTATTTACAAAAATTGAGGATTCGGTTTAAATGACCATCCTCTTTCTAAGAAAAACTATTTCTAAAAGTAAATCTACTATCTAACTATTTCTAAATTTACTCCTTAATGTCGCAAGAATTCAGTATTTTCCTGAGTAGAGTCGGTTGACTGTCTTCCGCCTTTGGTTGAGTTAAGCAAACAGAATCGGCAAGAGGTGGCATTATCTTCTCAGTAAAATTGATGATATTCTTGAGAATTATCCAATGAATATGTATCATTACCATGTATGCCTTGTAAAAATCCCATTTCAACTTGGTTAATCCTTGGACCGCTTCTACTTTTCCTTCAGTCTTCTGTTTCCAGTTTGCTTCTATCACTGATTTCTTGCAATTTTCGGGGCTCGTAGGTGACTGAGCAACTAGGGACCTTCCTTTTCGAACAATTTTTCTTAGCGATGCGTGATTAGCACTAAGCGCTAATCGTGCATCGGAAACTGTCTCTGTTTCTTGATCCGGGCTTCCCTGATGTGGTTTTTGCCTCTTGCACCTTTTTCTCTCATTCGGTATAAGGCCCAAAATTTGTAAAAATAGTATTTCCATGAGCTCTTGACCCTGAGAATTAAACCGTTTGTTTCTGGTATCAGCATCGTTCAATACCCATTCAACGATGGTTGTATATGAAAAATCTGTGATAGATGCCTCAGAAGAGTTCTACGGCTTTTTTTCTTCCTTGAGTGAATTAGGTATGTCTTCCGAAATGTAAATTGGAGCGTTGCCTTCCCTCCTCGTAGTTTTCTACATAGTACCCTCTATAATGCTTCGTCCTTCTTTCTTGCAGTTTACATTGAGGTGGAAGTAATGATAAAAGACTAATGACAGGAAAACTTTTAAATACCGAAGATATGTAAGACATGCCACCTTACGTGAGCTATTTCTTTGAAAAACACAATACCCTACTTCATTAACGACTGGCAATAACTCATTAATTCGCATTAAAATACATGACCAACTCTTGGCTAAAAGGTTTTATCGGATAATGAGCCAGAACCAACTACGATGGAGGGGTCCCGCGATTTTGCTTTGCGATGTCACAGATTATAGTATCACAATATCGCAATGTCATCATGCTATTTTTTATCGCAAGGTCACAGTATCGCAACATCGCAGAATCACAATATCGCAATATCGCAGAATCACAATATCGCAGAATCGCAATATCACAAATCATTATAATCCTTGTGTAATTCATGTGATTTTTGCGATGTGCAATATGTGATATCGCATATCGGCGATTTTTCAAGTTTTTCAATGTGAGTGTTTCTTTAGTGTATGCGATGTGATGAGGTTTCGCGTCGCAATCTCGCTTTTTGTTATTTTAACTCATTAGAAGGTGTATCCTATCATTATTTGCGCGATGTGATATCCTTTAAGGATTGGATTTAATTTTCTTCATTATGAAACTTAAGTTTTTTTAGATTTTTCAAGGTATTTTCCTAAGTCCATGATGTTATAAGTTTTCATCTAAAAAAAGAAAATGTAACACTATCTAATTTTTTTGATTTTTACTGAGGGTCCCCACTTATTTAGTATTAGCAATAATACTTCATAAGGAGGGGGGTTGTTGGTGGCCACAACAATTGGCGATTCACTTGGAAGAACCATTTATCTCTGTGTTTCTATTGAACCTTTTCAACTTCCAAAACAACAAATTTTTCAGAAAATTAAACTTTATTACGAAAAGATAAAGTACATTATGCTCTAACTTGTCAATGACATTTTGTTTCAATTATTTTCAACTTTGATTATTTGTTGTCTCAAGTTAGTCCTTGCGTTTAAATCAGTCATTACCTGGTCTGTAAAGATAAAATAAAGTCTTCTCTGTCAACCAGTTTTAAAATATACTCATTTGTCGTAGGTAGAGCCTCTACTGCCAGCAGGCGTTCATAGCCTTGACATGGTTACCTTTTACCCAGCAATGATCCTGTATCCTACTTAAAGAAACCTACAACTCTCAAAGAAGAATCCACATCTACACTTATTGCTTTGATTTTCTTTTTTTTTCTTAAAGAACAATGTCTTGGTTTGGTAGCCAATTTATGACACAGTCATTCACTCAATTTATAACTTTGTTGAACAAGTTGGCTCGTGATGAGACCCCTTGCCTCTTGATTGTAACAATCTTGAGTCATTGCCCTGTTGTGGTATGCAGTATTTGGCAAAGTCAGCAAGTTATAATATCTGTCATTATGATGAGCCGGCTCATGATGAGACCTCTCATTCATCAAGATAAAGCGTATCCTTGGATTGTTCCTCTGAAAGTTGTGATTTCCTTAGCAGGGAGGAAGTCATTGTTTTCTTTAGATAGCTCTGGACGACAATGATAAAGTTTTTGGAAGTAACTGTTCTATAGAGAATCTTTATTTTGTTATAGATAACTTTCATTGCACTGATATAAAACAATTTCTTCACTAAAGGTTATTTTCATCAAACTTTTATGAATTGAAACTAGTGTCATATCTAGGTTAGAGTCTTTCACTGTATCTTTCAATAATAAAGATCAATTTTCCAAAAGATTTTCTATTTATACAAGCGAAAAATCAAAATCTGAAAGGGAGTTGGTATATTTTTCGTAAATGCCTAATGTAACCATTCACAACTGGTTTTATTATGAAAAATAGAAAAACTATTACTCTACAAAATAGAAGAATAATCTTCTATGGAAAATATTTCTTAAGAATTTGTCCATTGACAGGCAAAGAGTCTCTTTTACCTGCTAAATCCTGTAACACAAATGTCGATGGACCTAAGACTTCTAAAATTTGAAAAGGACCAAGCCACATCTTTGAAATTTTGTATGTTCCCCTTTTCTTCGTGTGCCTTGTCCCATTTTAAAACTAAATCTCCCACCTGAAAATCTTTTCTGGTCATTATATTTGAACCAAAAGAGGATTTTACTAGTGCCTGATGATGAGCATGCATTTTCTTAGCTTGTTGTCGTTGTTCTTCTAATTTGATTATTTCCATTTGTCTTAAGTGTAATGAGGAAGTTGGTACTTCATAAATGTATTGAACTAGAGACAGAGAAGGAATAGCTAAATGAGTCGGAAGAACAACTTCTCTCCCATAAACTAAATTAAAGGGAGAAGTGCCGATGGAAGCTTTTTTCGTTATTCGGTCTGACCATAAAGTGTATATAAAGGATTTATGCCAATTTTTATGATTTTGGTCTACTGTTCTTTTGATAATCCTGATTAGGTTTTTGTTTGTAGACTTAGCTAAGCCATCGCCCTGTGGATAATAATTGGCCGAATATTTAAGTTTGAATCCTCTTTTAAGTGCAAATTCAGTCATTGCATTTCCAGAAAAGTATGATGCATTATCGAACATTAAAGTGGAAGGTAATCCAAACCTGGTGATTATAGATTGATCTATGAACTCAATGATATTTTCAACATTAGCCGTCTTGAGTGGAACTGCTTCTACCCACTTAGTAAAATGATTTATTGCTGTAAGGATATATTTATGCTGCTTAGAAGAGTGAGGAACGATCTCACCTATTATGTCCAATCCCCACTGACTGAAAGGTTGGTCGATGTTAACTGGTTGTAGTGGTAAGGATGGCTTCTTCTGTCTCCCAGTAGTGGTTTGGCAGACTTGAAATTTCCTCACATAACTGTGCGAGTCTTTGAATAACGTGGGCCAGTAATATCCCGCGCACAATATTTTATGTGCAGTAGCATCTCCAGTGTAGTGTCCGCCTGCTGGCCCATCGTGGAGTTCCTGCAAAACTTTATCAGCTTTAGATTTATCAAGGCATCTAAGGAGAACAGAATCGTTATTCATTCTAAAAAGATTATCATTTATGAGTTAATATTGTTTAGCTTTTAATCTAAGAGCCCTTTTCTTAGTGTAATCGAGGTATGAAGGAGCATATCCATTCTTAAGATAATAAATGGTATCAGCATATAATGATTGCTCATCACTTAGGCTTAACTCGCACACTCGTACCTCCACAGATGGGATTTTAGAAATTTGCGACGCTCCAGCCAGCATTTTGCAAAAGCCTTGACCTCTTACAATGTTTGCTAGTTTAATTTCTATGTCATATTCTTGTAAGGCAGTTACCCAATTGGCTCTCTTCTCACCCACATCCTTTTGTACTAGAA
>APFE030373463.1:90287-112449 GCA_000404065.3 Pinus taeda
CATATGTTTTGAGTTCATCATAGTTCCAAGCAAAAACGTTTTTGTATTGTCTCAAAAGACGAATATATGCAAGTTTTTCTTTAGGGGCTAGGCCAAGGCCTAGATTTATGTTTTGGGGTTTGGCATCGGTTCCAAGGTTTACTAATTCATAATTCAAAGTTGAACTTTGGAGCTTTGAATTGGTAGACCTTTTAAACCGATCTTTCAAATTGTACAGGTCTTCTAACTTGACCACTGATTTAGGTATAGCATTGTTAGTGCTATCGTGTTGTAATTGTCGATCATGTTGATCTTCGTCGATTATTTGGTTGGAGTAGGATCCTTCAGAAGTAAGGAAATTTACGATATCAGGATCGTCGTTGAATATTCTCCAATTTGTGATGTTGTTAGGAATAGAAGGTCTAAAGATTAATTCTATTGAGAATCTATCTGGACTAAAATCTTCTGAAGGAATGAGCTTAGAAGCTACGTTAGCTAAAAGGTCAGCACTTGCATTCTGGAGTCTAGGAATTGATGAAATATTGAATGTTGTAAAATGCTCAGTCAGATCTTGAACTAAAGATTGATAGTGTTTTAAATGACCTGACAGACAATGTACAGTATTCTGTACTTGTCTGACTACAATTTTAGAGTCTTCGAAGACTTGGAGATACTTTATGTCTAGCCTGATTTCTTTATACAGCCCTTGAACTAAAGCCTCATATTCTGTTGTATTGTCTGTACAATCAAATTCGAGCCTGCATGTTAGCATGATTTTTTCTCCTTCTGGACTAATTAGCACGTATCCTGATCCTGCTCCTTCATTAGATTTAGAACCATCAAAAAATAATTTCCAAAACAAAGATTTATTTACAGGTTTATCTAAAAAATTGATACATTTTGAACTATCCGTTTGAGAAGAATTTTCGACTTGGGATAAAATGGAATGTTCTAAATATGGGGACGTATGAGCATTAAAATCGCCAAGAAAAGAATCTACTGAGTAATTGCCAATTATGCTACTTTTATATGCTACTGGTTCGTTTCCCCTTCTAACTCCATTACTATGTACTTCTGATGTAATTCTCGTTCAACTTTTATTTGATTTGGATTACCATTGTAAGGCAGCCACATATGCGACCAGTCAGTTGCAAAGTATCCATGTAGTTTTTCTAACCAATCCATGCTAAGAATTAAGCCGCAAAATTCAGGGATATCAACCACTAAAATGTCAATCACTTGACATACCTTCGGGTTGGATGACAGCCTTATGGTTACTTGATTTAGTTTGCCTATGACTTCGACTTGCAACTGATTCAGCTGAACTATGCAAACAATGGATTTCTGTGGTTGAACGTTTAATTTGGTGCATATGGACTTCGATAAAATATTCGATGAAGCACCTGAATCCACTAAACAATTATGTACATTTTTGGTAAAAATTTCATAAGTAAGGAGAAAAGGGGGAGTATGAGAACTCGATCTACCTCCAATTAAGGCGATGTCATTTGGATCAATCTTGTTAGTCGTATTACTTGGAGGTCTTCCCATGTTCTGAGAAGCTTAAGAAATTACAGCGGCAAGCAAAGGTGCAACTGGCACAACATGTAATTCTTTCATCATTATCTTTTGTTGATGCTTTAGCTTTCTCAATTCAAACAGAGTGATATTTGCCCTAGTATTTTTCATGTCTTCTATGATATTGTACTCCATTTCATTCGAAACGATCAACGTTTTAGATGGAGTAGGTGAATCTGTTTGAACTGGGCTAGTCTGAGTCGCTTTAGATGTCGTTTTCTTTGTTGAGAGTGTTAGTGTCAGTCTTTCCAGCCTTCCTCTAGTGATCAAATATGCTCTTACAAAGTGGTCTTAGAGTTTCAAGGTCAAATTTTGTCATTTCAGTTAGTCTTCAAGCAAAATTTGGTCACTAGGCATTAGGTCTAGGGTTTGCTTTCACTCTTTTCAAAGTTTCCCAAATGTTGGTCCATGTCACTATTCAGCTGAGTCTATCATCATTCATAGGGTTTTCATCATCATGTCACGTTCCATTGGGTCATTTCACACCTTGTTCATGCTTCAGTTGCGCCTAGGTAAGGTCATTTCCCTCTCCTAGGGTTTTGAAGGCAATTTCTCTTGGACGGTCAAATCATTAGCAAAACTTGTATCCAGATGTTCATACACCTTCCTCTATCCGTAATATACCTTATTGAACACTTCCCATCACTGAGATCCGCCAAACTCCTCATTTTTGCACAAACCCTAGTTTCTTGCCACAACTTGGCAATTTTCTAGGCTAGGCCTGTATTTTGCCCTTTTGGACCCCTTTCCCTTACTCAATCTCTGAGATTCAACTTTCCCCTACTTCCTAACATCCCTCCCTACTTCCAAAAATTTCCCCAAGAATTTAGAAGCCCCTTATCCCCTTCATTTCGACAAAATCCCTTGTTTCACACATCGGGATAAGTTTCACTCAAAAGATGTTCCAGAGAAATAAAAGATGAATTTTGCAAAAATGAGAGAGGTTTGTGTCCAACACATGCCAAAGAAGAAAAACCTCCTTCCCTTTTTACACAGGTGTCATTCTTTTAGAGAAATGTCAAACATACTGTTGCCTCGGGAGAATTGATGCACCTCTAAAGTGACCTTGGGAAAATCAAGTTTTCTCCTAGCTTGGTTGGCCAAATAACTTTCTTGATAATTTAAATGATAACTAGAAAGAAAAATATTTCCAATGAGCTATTATGACCTCAATTTAGAGTTGAGGAAGGCATTCAAACGTTGACTACAACAGCACTCTACCTTGAGGCAACCTCATTTGGAACATTTTGACCATCCTTGGTAGATTTGATCTTTAACAAGGCAAATGAACTCAAAATTGAAAAATTCTAATTGTGTTGGAAATTAGACTCAAGGAACGTTCCAACGAGCTATCCTATGCCCAATTTAGACACCGGGAAGGCCTCCAAAATCATCCTGCAAAATGCACTACTAGGCGCGCAGCGCATCAGGCTGGGCGCACGGCGCATCAGGCACAAAATTACAGTGTAAAAATACACTGGCGCAGTGCATCAATGGTGCGCGACGCATTGAGTGAGGCGTGCAGCGAATAAAGCCAACAAGCCCAAAAACTTCAAAATTTTGCTCCAAAATTCCCAATATGCTTGGATCATCATTTGTACAAGTAGGTAGAGCCTTCATCATTGTTTTTATCCAAGTTTGGTGCTTGCTTCATGGTGTTTGATGAATGGTGATCATTTAAGAAATCAAACCCTAATTCTTCGTAAATTCCAAAGAAAAAATGCTAGGGTTGTAATTGACTATTTTATTGTTAAGTCTACCATTCCTCCATCACTCCCTCATCCCATTGGTCCCTTGTTTTCATCATTCCCTAAGTTTCCCTATCCCCCTAAGCTCATTAATTCCTTCTCCCAAATTCCCTTTCCCAAAGTCTCAAATACAAAACCTAAAACCCTAACCCTATACATAAACTCCCAAACCATCGCATATTTCCTTAACTGAATCTATCCCAACAATCCTTAAACTTTCCCACTATTTTTTTTCCCTCCCCTTACAGCCCCTCATTTCACTATTTTCCCTTGGTAGCAAGAGTCATTCACTCCTAAGCCCCTTTTTCCCTATCCCTAAGTGACATCATTCACTATCATTCCTATTTCCTCATCTCATTTGTACAATCCTTAAACCCCAAACAATCAAGTGACTATCCCATTGTCTCCACATTTGACAAATCAGAAGTTTTAAAAGGGAAAATTTCACTTGGTTACAGTCCTTTGTTCCCGCTGTCCTATTTCTCTCGCAGTCTTTTCCCTTTGGCACACATTTGGCACATAGTTGGAAATTGGAGATAAAGACACAAAGTTCTAATTTCGCATCTTCCACAAACCAAACATACACCTTGCATGGACATTATGGAGACAGACACCAAAACATCTTATGAACAAGACAGTGATTTCCACCACTGAACTGCATGCACCAGAAGGACACTAAAACGTCGAAAAAATGAGGATAGACTCCGAACCATGGCTGAAGAATTTTTGGCTGAGCATGGCACTTGATGGGGGACCTTCAGCCCAAATTTCAAGGAATTTGGAGAAAAATTTGTCATTTTGAAATTTTTGGCTTGCAAAACAGGGTTTTTGGCTCTACGCGTAGCACGCTGCGCGCGAGCCATAAGATGGGGAGGTCCAAATAAAAAATGTCTTATAGTTTTGGATTTTTCATGATGAAATACATATGATCAGCCATTGCCAAGGCATTTCATCGAGTTTTGGGTGATCAAAAGCTTAAAAAACATCATGAAAATCACCTTTCTACCACTTTTTGCACCAGCAGGAAGTACTTCTGGGAGAATCCACTTTTGGAGGGTCAAATGGAGACCAAATTGGGAAATTCCACTTGGGTTAGAAACTAGACATCTAGGGCTTTCCAACAAGACAATTTGAGCTCATTTTGGATGTCAGGAAGTGCCACAGAAGCAGGTGGAAATGAGTGCGGTGCGCAGGGCTCACTCGCGTGGCGCACAGGGTTTTTTGGCACAGTTTTCATCCTCAACTCAGAATTTCGGCCAGTTATGACTAGTTTCACCTCTTGATGTGATGTTTGACCCAGATTGATGTAATTTGATGTGTATGATGTAATTTTGGCACATTTTTACTTTTTCTAGAGGATTCATTCACTAAAAGGTGAAAATTAAATGAATGAATTAGTTTCCTAGCATATAGGGGTAAGTTGTTTGACTACCTAGATTTCAGTTCCTTGTTTAGAATTAGTTCAAAAAACTCCTAGAATTATGAGCTCGACCCCTAGAGGCAAGGAAAGGAGTTAGGATGGTCTATATGATGTAATTTCTCAATCATTTTCAGGGGTTGGAGAGGTTGGACTCTTGGGAATAGCTAGACACTATATTGTACATATCTTATCTGCATTTTGGCAAAGGAAAGACCAGGGTTTTGCAGCGCTATTTGGGATCCATGTGGCTTTATGTGTTGATGGTGTGTTTCTCTCAGTACTTGTAAGTTTTGTATGTGTATCATTTTCTCTATTGAATCTTCTGTAATTAAACAAATGAAGTGTTAAGGTAGAATCCATGAACTTGCTGTGCTCTACCTTTAAATTTGTTTAATTTTCTATGTTTTCTTCAATTTAAGGAGAATCCTTAAGACTCCCTTGCTCTCCTTAGCTCCTCACCAATCTGATTTACCCATATCACTTGCTTTAAGGCATCAAAACAATTGCCTATCTTGCCCCAAGTAGACCTCTGCAAAAGTTTTGCCTCATCCCCGCATCCAAAATTGCCTTTCCCTTCAATTCAACAAAATCTTTAAAAATCAATTCTAAACTCTTTGTACTTCATACCTAGCCTAAAATTAGTCATCAATTCGGTCATCTCGAGCCTCTTTTATTATCTTTTGCTGAGTTTGACCCGGAGAGAGCCCTCTCCTATCCTCGTAGGGCTAGCTACGAGGCTGAGCGTGGTTTGATGTGGCCTTGAGTCTCACCTTATTTCACCCTAATGTAGATTTGAGTGCTAAAATAGTGGTGACCATACTGGGGATGAACTGGTTTACTTGTTAGTGTTATTTGATTTATAGCTATAGACGGAGTCTGAAGTCACGCCAGGTAGCCTTTGAACTGCACATTGCTCTATGAGTGCATAGTAGATAAACGTTGCTTTAGTTGATCTCTGGTGTAGCTTGTAATTGTAACACTTAACTTATAAATTGCCCCAGTGCATGTATCGAGTTCAGATCTGATTGTTCATATTGGACAATGATCAGACACTGGCAAGGCTGAAATCATTCACCTAGCGACTCCATTCACTGAAAAATCCAAAAATCAATGCTTCATGGTGACTTCACTACAGGAAGATCAGTAGCTTTAAGCTTTTCAAGATGGAACGGTTTGCAAGACTATACGCTCCCATGAGCCGGGATCACATTCCAGGTTTCCCAAACAAAATTCCGAAGGTAGATTGGTCAAGGAATTTGCCTATGTTTAAATATGATGATAGGGAGGATGCTGCTTTACATTTGGTCAGATTTCACATGCATATTCGCAAGTTGAAGGTTGATTTTCCTGAAGATTGCTTGATGAAGATATTCCTGGCCACACTGGAAGGTGAAGCCCAATCTTGGTATGAAATTTTGCCTCCTTCTTGTATTTATTGTTTAAAAGATTTTCATGCCTTGTTCATTGAAAGATATCAAGCATCTTATCCATCATTAAATTTAGTTCATGACTGTTGCAAACATGCTTCTACTTTTATTGAAAGCCTTGAGAAATATTATGAAGATGATAATTTTATGGACGATGAGATCATGGAGGCCCTGTATGAAAATCCATTTCAGCAGTATAAAGAAAACTTAGAGGATACTTGTCAAGATGCACAGAAAAATTTGCGGCAGGATCAAGATCTAAGTACAGTGGAAGATGATGAAGGAGAAGGTTTTATTCCAGATCTTCCCATAGAAGAAGACATCATGCCGAGAACTCAAGTTTCAATTGCAGATTTTGATAATGACCAGTCAGCTGTTTTAGATCTACATTTATATTGTGATGACCAAGCATACCCTGCGTTGAATCCTGAAAAGGAGAGATTTATTGTTGAGATCATCTGGAATGAAGAAGACAAAGTT
This sequence comes from Pinus taeda, assembly GCA_000404065.3. Lineage (NCBI taxonomy): Eukaryota > Viridiplantae > Streptophyta > Pinopsida > Pinales > Pinaceae > Pinus > Pinus taeda. The sequence goes on from APFE030373463.1 coordinate 96,920, forward strand.
ATTGACCAAAGCCTTCATGAGGAGGTAATTTGGTCAGATCATGAAAAACAGAATGAGATCTTTGTGCAAGTAAGTGATGAATCTCCTTTCAATAACTCAGTTATAAATGATAGTTTGAATGCCCTGTCATATGAAGATAATTACTGTTTAAGCAGAAGAAAACAAAAGGCATTGTCTCCTTTGTCTGAAGATGAGATAGATCTACTCTTGAAAGGTCATGTTACAGCCGAAACTACAACAGATTTGCAGTGCACACATAGTCAAGAAAGTGTTGGTGAAATCTCTTCCTCTTTTGAAAATGATGACAGTCTTGTAATCAGTTTTATAGATCAGCAAACAGATAATATTTTCTTTCACAAAGATGATAAGGCTGTCATGTTTGATAATCCTGAAGATTGTTTTTTTTTTAAGAATGACCTAGACCATGAAGATGAGGAGTATGAGCTTGAGAGAGACAATATGCCAGGATTTCTCATGGTCAAGGAACCTACAGCTAGCTCTCAAATGGCAGAAGCACATACTTCTCTGTGCATTCCTATCCCTTGGAAATCAATTGTTCTTTCAGATCAGAATGAAGGGAGTACTTGTATTTTTGCTGCTGGATCTTAAGACAAGATAGTGCTTCAGGATTATCAAGATCCCTTCAGCATCCTTTTGCAAGCACTAGAGAAGATAAATGTTGCCTGCTTCGTTATCATAAGCCTTGTTTTCAGTGGTTATTGTGAGTTGCCTACATGTACATCGTTCCGCCTGCTTGAGAAAAGTCAAAGCAGAAATTTGGTATGTAGCCATCTATTGGATTGGTTACATTGGAAATCTCATTACACATGATTGTACATATTTCATTAGTATGCAGGTGGTTGTCATCATGATTCCAAATCTTGATGGATTGCTGCCTTTTTTTTTTTTTCCAAAAGCTTTCTAAAGTCTTGTTTTAAGTCAGTCATGAGTCATTTGTGTTTGGTCTGTTGAGTCAGTTTTTTCAAGTTATTTCAGTTTGCCATCGAGTCAGTTTGAGTTAAGTTTCATTCAAGTTTTAATTCAATAAATGTGTCAAAGGTTTTGTGTTATCCATTCAAATAATGACTCCATCACCCAAATGGATGAAGGCACTGGTCCGCTCTCCCAAAGATCTGTCGTTCTTGGCACCTCCAAGGAGCTACCATCCCCATTGGAGCCAATGTTAGTGTCAGTATTTCCAGCCTTCCTCCATTGATCAAATATGCTCTTACAAAGTGGTCTTAGAGTGTCAAGGTCAATTTTTTTCATTTCAGTGAGTCTTGAAGCAAAATTTGGTCACTAGGCATTAGGTCTAGGGTTTGTTTTCACTCTTTTCAAATTTGCCCAAATGTCGGTCCATGTCACTATTCAATTGAGTCTATCATCATTCATAGGGTTTTCATCATCATGTTAGGTTCCATTGGGTCATTTCACACCTTGTTCATGCTTCAGTTGCGCCTAGGTAGGGTCATTTCCCTCTCTTAGGGTTTTGAAGGCAATTTCTCTTGGACGGTCAAATCATTAGCAAAACTTGTATCCAGATATTCATAGACCTTCCCCTGTCCTTAATATACCTTATTGAACACTTCCCATCACTGAGATCCCCCAAATTCCTCATTTTTGCACAAACCCTAGTTTCTTGCCACAACTTGGCAATTTTCTAGGCTAGGCCTGTGCTTTGCCCTTTTGGACCCCTTTCCTTCACTCAATCTCTGAGATTCCATTTTCCCCTACTTCCTAACATCCCTCCCTACTTCCAAAAATTTCCCCAAGAATTTAGAAGCCCCTTATCCCCTTCATTTCGCTTCATTTCGACAAAATCCCTTGTTTCACACATCGGGATAAGTTTCACTCAAAAGATGTTCCAGAGTAATCAAAGATGAATTTTGAAAAACTGAGATAGGTTGTGTCCAAAACATGCCAAAGAAGAAAAAAATCCTTCAATTTCTACACAGGTGTCATGGTTTTAGAGAAATGTCAAAAATATCGTTGCCTCGGGAGAATTGATGCACCTCTGAAGTGACCTTCGGAAAATCACGTTTTCTCCTAGCTTGGTTGGCCAAATGACTTTCTTGATGAGTAAAATGATAACTAAACAAAAATATCTTTCCAATTCGCTATCATGAGCTCACTTTGGAGATGCAGAAGGCATTCAAAAGTTGACTACAACAGCACTCTGCCTTGAGGCAGCCTCATTTGGTACATTTTGACCAGTCTTGAGAGATTTTATTTTTGACAAGAAAAATAAACTATAATTTGAAAAATTATAGTTTATTTGGAAATTAGACTCAAATACCTTTCCAACGAGCTATCCTGTGCCCAATTTGGACACCGGGAAAGCCTCCAAAACCCTCCTGAAAATGCACTACTAGGCACACGGCGCATCAGGCTGGGCGCGCGGCGCATCAGGGGCGCGCAGCGCATCAGGCACAAAATCACAGTGTAAAAATAAACTGGCATGGCACACCAGGGGTGCCTGGTGCGTTGGGTGAGGCGTATGGTGCATACAGCCAACAAGCCCAAAAACTTCAAAATTTTGCTCCAAAATGCCCAATATGCTTGGATCATCATTTGTACAAGTAGGTAGAGCCTCCATCATTGTTTTTATCCAAGTTTGGTGCTTGCTTCATGGTGTTTGATGAATGGTGATCATTTAAGAAATTAAACCCTACTTCTTTGTAAATTCCAAAGCAACAATGCTAGGGTTGTGATTGACTATTTTATTGTTAAGTCTTTCATTCCTCCATCACTCCCTCATCCCATTGGTCCCTTGTTTTCATCATTCCCTAAGTTTCCCTATCTGACTAAGCTCATTAATTCCTTCTCCTAAATTCCCTTTCCCAAAGTCTCAAATACAAAACCTCAAACCCTAACCTATACATAAACTCCCAAACCATCGCATATTTCCTTAACTGAATCTATCCCAACAATCCTTAAACTTTCCCACTATTTTTTTCCCTCCCCTTACAACCCCTCATTTCACTATTTTCCCTTGGTAGCAAAAGTCATTCACTCCTAAGCCCCTTTTTCCCTATCCCTAAGTGACATCATTCCCTATCATTCCTATTTCCCCATCTCATTTGTAAAATCCTTAAACCCCAAACAATCAAGTGACTATCCCATTGTCTCCACATTTGACAAATCAGAAGTTTTAAAAGGGAAAATTTCACTTGGTTACAGTCCTTTGTTCCCGCTGTCCTATTTCTCCCGCAGTCTTTTCCCTTTGGCACACATTTGGCACATAATTGGAAATTGGAGATAAAGAAACCAAGTTCTAATTTCTCATCTTCAACAAACAAAACATACACTTAACATACACCTTGCATGGACATTATGGAAACAGACACCAAAACATCTTATGAACAAGACAATGATTTCCACCACTGAACTGCATGCACCAGAAGGACACTAAAACATCGAAAAAAGGAGGATAGACTCTGAATCATGGCTGAAGCATTTTTGGCTGAGCATGGTACTTGATGGGGGACCTTCAGCCCAAATTTCAAGGAATTTGGAGAAAATTTTGTCATTTTGAATTTTTGGCTTGCAAAACAGGTTTTTTGGCTCTACACGTAGCATGCTGCGCATGACGCATAAGATGGGGAGATCCAAATCACAAATGGCTTAGAATTTTGGATTTTTCATGATGAAATACATATGCTCAGTCATTGGGAAGGCATTTCATCAAATTTTGGGTGATCAAACGCTTAAAAAACATCATGAAAATCACCTTTCTGCCACTTTTTGCACGAGCAGGAAGTACTTCTGGGAGAATCCACGTTTGGAGGGCCCAATGGAGACCAAATTGGGAAATTCCACTTGGGTTAGAAATTAGACATCCAGGGCTTTCCAAAAAGCCAACTTGAGCTCAATTTGGATGTCGGAAAGTGCCCCAAAAGCAGGTGGAATGGCGCGCGGCGCACAGGGCTCAAGCGTGCGGCGCACAGGGTTTTTTGGCACAGTTTTCATCCTCAACTCAGAATTTCGGCCAGTTATAACTAGTTTTACCTCTTGATGTGATGTTTGACCCAAATTGATGTAATTTGATGTGTATGATGTAATTTTGGCACATTTTTACTTGTTCTAGAGGATTCATTCACTAAAAGGTGAAGATTAAATGAATGAATTAGTTTCCTAGCATATAGGGGTAAGTTGTTTGACTATCTAGATTTCAGTTCCTTGTTTATAATTAATTCAAAAAGCTCCTAGAATGATGAGCTCCACCCCTAGAGGAAAGGAAAGGAGTTAGGATGGTATATATTATGTAATTTCTCAATCATTTTCAAGGGTTGGAGAGGTTGGACTCTTGGGAATAGCTAGACATTATATTGTACATATCTGATTTGCATTTTGGCAAAGGAAAGACCAGGGTTTTGCAGCACTATTTGGGATCCATGTGGCTTTATGTGTTGATGGTGTGTTTCTCTCAATACTTGTAAGTTTTGTGTGTATCATTTTCTCTATTGAACCTTCTGTAATTAAACAAATGAAGTGTTAAGGTAGAATCCATGAACTTGCTATGCTCTGCCTTTAAATTTGTTTAATTTTCTATGTTTTCTTCAGTTTAAGGAGAATCCTTGAGACTCCCTTGCTCTCCTTAGATCCTCACCAGTCTCATCTACCCATCTCACTTGCTTTAAGGCATCAAAACAATTGCCTATCTTGCCCCAAGTAGACCTCTGCAAAAGCTGTGCCTCATCCCCGCATCCAAAATTGCCTTTCCCTTGAATTCAACAAAATCTTTAAAAATCAATTCTAAACTCTTTGTACTTCATACTAGCCTAAAATTAGTCATCAATCTGGTCATCTCGAGCCTCTTTGATTATATTTTGCCGAGTTTGACCCGGAGAGAGCCGTCTCCTGTCCTCGTAGGGCTAGCTACGAGGCTGAGCGTGGTTTGATGTGGCCTTGAGTCTCACCTTATTTCAGCCTAAGGTAGATTTGAGCGCTAACATCAACTTTATCCTTTGTTGCAGAGCTTGCGCTCTTTGGTTTTCGGGTAGTTTGGGGAGGATCAAGCTGATTTCTACTTCGTGTGTTAACAGGGAATACTTCTTTATCTTCCTCTTGTGGGAGGATGAAATCCCACATTCCTTGTAATTCTACAACTTCTTCATCATCGGTTTTCCCTTTAGTGGCGATTTCCTCTTCCTCTTCCTCGGATTCAGCACTTGTTTTAGCATTGGGTGGCCTTGAATCCATTGACGGGCCTCTTTTAAAAGTTGTGTAGGGCCTTTTTGAAGAAGTTTTTGCTACTTGCTTTTTTATGTCGACCATTTCATTGGACATGGTCTTAAGAACTTTTTGCAATCCCTCCAAATCAAATGGATCTTTTGCTTGTTTCTTTTTGGACTCTTCTTTGAAGGTGACCTTCTTAGACTTCCGTTCTTCTAATGCAGATTTCTTCTCTAAGGCTATTATATGTTTTTCTACTGCTATGGCTTCTTTCATGTTTTCAGCAAGGGTTGTTTTATTAGCCCTATCCACGAAGATTGCTATGTTCGATGGTTATGCAGTGATATACCATTCACATCACACTTCCTCGCTAGGCTAGGAAGCAGTAGGAATTTTATTTAGAATTTTATTGAAACGTTGATTGAAATCTTTGATCGGTTCTCTAGATTCTACCCTAAGGTTGGATAGGTCATTGATTAACGTTGTCGTAGACTTGTCATCGCCAAACTTGGTTAAGAATTGGTCTTGGAAGATGTCCCAACTGGTAATAGATCCATAGGGTAATGAGAAATACCACAATCCGACTGTTCCTTGTAGGGTATATGGAAACAGTCAAACAACAAAATCTTCATTAGTAACTCCATTGAGGTTGATGGATAGCATAAAGTTGTTTATGTGCTCTTCTGCTAGCATGCCTGCCTCAGGATTGAACTTGGGCAGCCGTTTCTGAGGATGGGCCGGTATTTGACTCAAGGGTGCAGGAATTAAGGTTGTGCTAGGATTGTTCCACAGAGACTGGGCCATTGTTGAACTGCTAATAAGGGGATTTGCAGAAAATGATCCCTTTGGTTGAGAAGATGAGGTGATTATGATTGCAGATGATTGGGGAGTAGTTGTAGGGATTCCACTAGGTGGATTGATAATGGTCTGGGGTGGAGGAGTAGGTGGTTGACTTCACCGTGGAGAGGTTGAGATGGATGATGTTAATGAAAGAGTCTCGCTGTTGGACCCTTTAGGTGACTTCCTTGCTCTTTTCCTTTTGGGAAGAGTTAGTTCGGTTGGCCGAACACCGAACTTTTCACTCTTTAATCTGGTTAGGGGATGAGCAGGGTTATACTACGAAGTCACACTACCCTGATATTTATCAGATCTTTGAGGGGAAATGGAAAATCGTTGAAGTTTATGAATCAGAGATTCGACTTCAAGAGGTTCAATGACAAATTGTTCTGAAATGTTAGGATTAGTAGCAGCGGATGATGCTCTAGCGACTTCTAACTCTGGATTTAAGTGTAATGGAGAAGTCGGAGGAGATGGTGAGGGAAATTTACTCTCTGAATGGTATTTTGATTTGGATTTACTTATCATTCATAGTTCAGGCCCTCCTTCTAGCGCCAAATATGTTGAAGGCCCTGAAAATCAGGTCGACAACAAGGGGGATACCCGCCGGGTCTGGACCTTGGTTGGCAGCTCCTTATCCATTTGGTATAGCGGGTCTGACTGGGGATATGGGACTAGTTTCCCAATTCAGTGTGTGTGTGTGTGGGAGAAAGATGGGTGTTTCTGTTCTAAATGGAATACTTCTATCTAATCTAATGCTATGCTATTGTATTCTAATAAACAGAAAAACATCGAAATTTATGCTAACCTAGGGTGTGATATTTCTTCTATGTGATCTAAAAATATTTTAAAAAATAACTGGTAATAAAGATCATTCAGCTATCATAAGAAAAGAATTCGATAAAAATGAGCTACTTCATATAAGAAGTTAGACAAAACAGTTGTTAAAACTTATCGCATAAATGAGCTATTCATACACTAAACATAACCAAATAGTTATCATCATACAAAAGTGCCAAATGATAACTCAGACATCCATGTTGTAATATATAAACAACTGAAAATTGAATACCACTTTAAGGCATAAGCAGAAATGGTTAAGAGATAAAAAGTACCATTTATAACTAGTCCTACTCATGAGCTTCAAGCAACAATTAATTTATATCTCCTTGATTTAACATCTACTAAGAGTACAGAAGCGCAACATCAGTAGTAGATATCAAAAGAAAATATAAAATAAACCCTATTCCATTCATTCACCAAAACCTCCTCTAAGGGTGCAAAAGTGCATGTTCTGAGGACAAGTTTTTGATAAATTTCTGGACCCTTCTCTAAATTCATGAGAAGGGTTTAAATACTACTAACTAAATAACTTATTTACAGAAATTGAGGATTCGGTTTAAATGACCGTCTTCTTTCTAAGCAAAACTATTTCTAAAATTAAATCTACTATCTAACTATTTCTAAATCTACTCCTTAATGTCGCAAGCATTCAGTATTTTCCTGAGTAGAGTCGACTAACTATCTTCCGCCTTTGGTTGAGTTAAGCAAACAGAATCGACAAGAGTTGGCATTATCTTCTCAGTAAAATTGATGATATGCTTGAGAATTATCTAATGAATACGTATCATTACCATGTATGCCTGGTAAAAATCCCATTTCAACTTGGTTAATCCTTGGACTGCTTCTGCTTTTCCTTCAGTCTTCTGTTTCCAGTTTGCTTCTATCGCTAATTTATTGCAATTTTCGAGGCTCGCAGGTGACTGAGCAACTAGGGACCTTCCTTTTCGAACAATTTTTCTTAGCGATGCGCGATTAGCTCTAAGCGCTAATCGAACATCAGAAACTGCCTCTATTTCTTGATCCTGGCTTCCCTGATGCGGTTGTTGCCTCTTGCACCTTTTTCTCTCATTCGGTATAAAGCCCAAAATTTGTAAAAATAGTATTTCCATGAGCTCTTGACCCTGAGAACTAAACCGTCTATTTCTGGTATTAGCATCATTCAATACCCATTCAACCATGGTTTTATATGACAAATCTGTGATAGATGCCTCAGAAGAGTTCTGCGGCTCTTTTTCTTCCTTGAGTGAATTACGTGTGTCTTCCAAAATGTACATTGGAGCGTTGCCTTCCCTCTTCGTAGTTTTCTACATAGTACCCTGTATAACGCTTCGTCCTTCTTTCCTGCAGTTTACATTGAGGTGGAAGTAATGATAAAAGACTAATGACAGGAGAACTTTTAAATGTCGAAGATATGCAAGACATGCCACCTTACGTGAGCTATTTCTTTGAAAAACACAACACCCTACTTCATTAACAACCGGCAATAACTCATTAATTCGCATTAAAATACATGACCAAATCTTCGCTAAAAGGTTTTCTCGAATAATGAGCTAGAACCAACTGCGATGGAGGGGTCCCGCGATTTTGCTTTGCGATGTCGCAGATCGCAGTATCGCAATATCGCAATGTCATCGTGCTATTTTTTATCGCAAGGTCGCAGTATCGCAACATCACAGAATCGCAATATTACAATATCGCAATATCGCAATATCGCAATATCGCAGAATCGCAATATCACAATATCGCAAATCATTATAATCCTTGTGTAATTCATGTGATTTTTGCGATGTGCGATATGCGATATCACATATCAGCGATTTTTCAAGTTTTTCAATGTGAGTGTTTCTTCAGTGTATGCAATGCGATGAGGTTTCGCATCGCAATCTCGCTTTTTGTTATTTTAACTCATTAGAAGGTGTATCCTATCATTCTTTGCGCGATGCGATATCCTTTAAGGAGTGAATTTAATTTTCTTCATTATGAAACTTAGGTTTTTTTAGTTTTTTCAAGGTATTTTCCTAAGTCCATGATGTTATAAGTTTTTATCTAAAGAAAGAAAATGTAACACTAACTGATTTTTTTGATTTTTACTAAGGGTCCCCACTTATTTAGTATTAGCAATAATACTTCATAACGAGGGGGGTTGTTGGTGGCCACAACAGAAACCCCCAAGATACCAAAGGGATCTTCTAAGTGAACTTCCTAGATAATGATTTGATATCGACAAGAAGAAAGAGGGGCTTAATATATCCCCCATCAACAATAAGAAAAGGGTATCAAGATTTGAGACAGAATGATGTTGATTTGGAACTGGTTCAAGAATGAGAGACATGAAATGAACGCTTAAGGGTATCATAGAAGATACCAACTGAGCAACTTCTCTTGAACATGTTAGTGACATTGAATGGATTTGGCATCATTGACCAAAAACCACATGTGAAGGCTTTGATATGGTGTGATGAACCAAAGAGACAAAGCAGATTTCCCAACCCAACAGTCATGGAGATCAAGTGGGAGAGTGTCATGTTCAAGAGTGACTCACTATCAGTAAATAGGTTAAGTACATTGTTTTCCCAATTTTCCCAACCATTTTTGGTCAGTACCTATTTATTTGTTAGCAATCTTGAGGAGGATAACGTATGATTGATTTGTAATTCCATCATTCGGATGAATCCCTATGAGCATATTTAATGATCCTTGAGAAGGAGTGGTTCGTTCTTGTCATGTTCAATGAGTCCATTATTGTTGGATATTTTTAGGACTCCAACGAAGGAGTAACTTAGCTCCTTTTTCATATTTAGAGAGTTTGAAAAAGATGCCAAAAAGAAAACTCCAAAGGTTCATTTTCGTAAAGTAGTCTCTTGAGTCCGAAAAGGCGGAAAATGACATTGAGGAGAACCTCTTAGCCATGTTCGACTAAGGTATTCCTTTTTCGTAAATAGTCTATCCCAATCTAGAAAGGGGTTAAAGTTATACTAGGAATGAACGATTTTGAAAATACAACTTCTTGCAAATATTTTTATGTTTAGGGAGTCTAAAAAGGGTTCAAAGAGGACTCTAGGGGTACCTTTTTCGCAAGTTTACAGAGCCCAAAAAAGTGATAAAACTATGCTCCATAGTAAAAATTATTTATTTTAACTCAAAAACATCATTATCTCCTTTAAACAATTGTTAACCTACTCATAACATCATTAAGAGATTAAAAATATCTTATACATGGTAAAATTAGGTCAAATTTAGATCGAAGTAATAAAATATAATTAAATATTCACAAAAATGACCATAAATAGGTGAAAAGTAATTTCATTTTCACCATTTCACGTTTTACCTCTTGGTGAGTGAGCTTTGAGTGCATTTTGTCCCCAATATTCAGTAGCTGATTGCAGCTAATATGGTGGATCATTTTCGATGTCACTTCTTGGTAGGAGATCTTACATTCCTCTTTCTTTTTATAGTTTCCGTTTTTCATTTCATGCAAAAATTTTCAAGTTTTTAGTGACTTAGGCATTTTTTTTATGACCTAGCTCCATCACACCCCAAAAATGTCGAATAGTGCATTGGGCCAGCAAAAGATTAACTCTGGATAATGTTGCGGCGCACTATATCCCTTTAGTAGGGTGCGTTGACCACATTTGAAAATTTTATTTTAATCCTTTCACTCAAAGTTTTTCATGGGATTTATTCTAATGATTTATTTTGTCATGTTTCAGGTATCCATCGAAACGAAATGGATTTGTTTTGGTGCAAAAGAGAACATGCAATCTAATACATGGATGTCACTAATGATTCAGCAACCATTGAGGCATCGAGAAACTGTGAGCTTCTCAAGTTCTTTTGGCTTCCTAGGATGTGACAAGATATGGAACTATTGGAGTATCTTGTTAAAGCATGGGATGTGCAGTCACAATCCTTCAGGCTTAGAGTACATATGCTCAGCACACACATGGAAGACATATATTTCATGATAGCTTTATCGAGGAGAGGTGCTCCTATCTCACTATTTGGTTTGAGAATGGGTGGAGAAATTATCAAGGATTATATTGTTGCACATTGTAAGCCTCAATCCCAACAAACAAAATATGGGAAATTGAGATAAAGAATGTGGTCCTTCTACCTTTTAGGACCATCCTATTCATTATTTCTAGAGTGCTTAGCAGCACTACCTTGCATTTGGCTAACAGGTCCCAAGTGCATATGCATTAGAATGCATAGAGCCAATAGTATTCAACTAGAGTGAGGGGGTATTAGCAAACATGAAGGAAAAACTCACCAAAGTAAAGGATGGACGATTAAAAAACTTTAGGTATGGTTCCATTTTGATATCATTTTCTTCAGAGAGGATTCCATTACTCCATCCACAACATATCTCACTCGAGCTTGCAGATCCTAGAGTGCCACAAATGAGACGATGGGTAGACATGTGTAGACATGCTAGTCCATAATCCATGATTTTCATGCATGTATTCTTTCGATGGCTACGTATGTAGCTCATTATGGTTGAAGACTATCCATATGCCAGGATAGATTATTGTGGAGATCTAGAGATCATGCTACCTGAAGAGAAGAAATGGAGTGGCATAGGTAAACAATATCATTTTGATTTCATTTATTTATTTTGTTTTACAACAACAAAAAATTGGTAGTTTTCTGTATCAAAGACTAACTATTGATTTTTACATTCAGACATTAGACCCATTTGAATAGTGGCTTCATCATATCTTTAGCTTCCTAGAGACCCACAATAGGCACATGTTGGAGTACAGGTTGTTGCAGGGCCACGAGAGGTGTTACAGGACCTTAATGTGGCTAAGACTCTTACAAATTTCAAGTGATATGTCCAGGGATCGACCCAGGGCATGCTAGAGACTAGGGTCAATCAAATCCCTATGACATTGCAATGACATACTATTGGGGTCCCTGAGCATATTAGTCAACTAGTACAAAAAGTAGCTCATATAGTTGTTTTTTGTCATGAGCACCATCAGGGTTAGTCTACTAGGAGGCTCTAAAGCCATATGTTGACTACATGTAGTTTTTTGATATGATAGGTTATGTGGCCATATGTGTCATGGGCACATATTTTTGTAAAACCAAAATTTTATATATATACAGCTATCTACCTATCGGTGTTTCTCATGTGTTCTATTATCTTGTTCAATGTATGTGATGTGAATTGAATTTAATTTACATATGTCACAAAGGTATATTGAAAACATGGTTTTCCAATGCATTTGTCAATGTGTTTAAACTTCTAGGAATGTGTTGATATTATATATAATAAAAATGTTTTTCCATAAGGAAAACCCTTAAAAACATATAAAGCATAGTTGGACTTCTAACTAAATAGACATTATTCAACTGTAGTACTACAAGTTGAGAGTCAAGTCTGACAACTATACAGTGGATACATAAGGGATAACATCAGATAATAGCTCGATCATTGCACTATACTTAGTGATATTATTGTTAGAGTGACAAATACAAATCCCTTATAAACTCACTAACCCGCCACTTGGAGCATATATATCCCACGTTGTAGAGGAAAGGTTTCGAGTACTATAACTAGCGCCATTAGCATAACCAACATATGGTTGAAGGGACACCAACATCTACAAGCCAAATGTGATGAAAAATTAACATAAATGGTAGGAAACTTCGAAGGGAACACATTGAAAACACACTAAACACACCTATAGACAATATGTACACAATGAACTATGAAAAAATTAATTAAGCATGATATTTTTTGAGGTACAACCCATTTCTGGGATGCACCAACAGAACTCCATTGAAATCAATAAGCTCACAGGCTCCTCTAGCAAGAACACATTTAACAATGTGCGGGCCTAGCCACATTGGCCCAAACTTTCTAGACTCTAACTTATCAGACTCTTGATCATACAGGAGGACAAGGTCACTTTCTAAGAAGGCACGAGGCTTAAATTCTTATCTTATTGTGCCTTAATGTGTTTTTTGTGGGCCTCATTGACCATCATGACATCATGTTGGGTTTCATCCAAACGTGTCAGATGTAAGAGATGCTCTTCTTCTTCTGAAGAGGTAGGTAGGAGTTTGATAGCAAGTTTTAGAAATGGAATTTAGCATTTGATAGGAAGGATTGTGTTAGGTCCCTATAATACTAGTGTATTCCCCTTATTTTTATTAGTGTACCCCCTATTATTATTGTTGCACCCATGTACCCCCCATGTTTTTATTGTTGTACCCCATAGAAGCCCACTATTGTTATTGTTGTGCCCTTACATTATTGTTTCTATGTAGGCTCTCATTATATTGTGACCCCTTAGACTCCTATATATACCAAGGAGGCATTATCATTTGAATCATCCAAGAATTTTTCATTTATTTAAAGTAAATGATCTTTCCCCCTTGAAGAGGATAATTTTTAAGTCTTTGATCTATCTTTTCTGTGAGCTCGTTGCATAACATTTAGCACCAAAGCTTTGGATTCTAGGGTTTCGCTTCTTCAAACTGGCCATCTTGGAGTTTTCACTGTAATTTTTTTTCTGTGAGGCTTCAAAAGCTTAAATATAGACCACATGGAGCTGAACACTTGGTGAACTTCATGTACCAATTTCAGATCTTGGTTCTCTATATTTTCTAATATATGATGTCAGGAAGTTAGGGATTTTGTAGGCTCCAAAATTCCATCGCAAACAGGTGACCTAGGGAAAATCGTCATAACTTTTGTTTTAGAAATTAGATTTCAATTTTGTGAAAAGTAGATAAAGTTGCACATACTATAGTTTTTTCTATAGTAATTTCAAGGTTGAATGTTGAAACAGTGACACGTGGTATCCTGTACAAATTTGCTCTACTAAACTAGTCCATAATCATGTCATCATGGGAGATATGGAATAACTATATATTTAATAATCCAATATTGATTTGACTTGTGGAGTTGGAAAGAAAATTCATATGGATACCACATGACGAAATTTCAGACCTTGGAAATCCGAAATCTGAAATTTCATAACCTTGTTTTGAAAAATCAGTTTGAAGTGATTCAAAAGGAATATTATATCATAGATATAAGTATATCGTTCTAAAATACCTCCAAAACAAACTAATTCTACACCTATTAAGCCCTGAGAAATCTCTATTATTACGCATGAAGAGGAAGAATTACAACATGATATATCAAAATTACAGGACCAAGTGCAACAAATTTCGCTCTCACAAAGAGAAACCAAAGATGACATGGATGGTTTAAAATAAAACATGGAAGGTTTGAAAGATGGCATGGAAGCTAATATGGATGGTTTGAAAGAAGACATGGAAGGTTTGAAGGAATTTTGACAAAGTTGTTTCAAGAAAGGGTTCCCACTAGTGACAAGGTAATCCATGAAAATCATGATGAGGACAAAAGGAATATGAATTATGATTTTAGAAATTCTAATGTGGGGTTTAAAAACCACCACATTCCAAAGATAGAAATGAGGAAGTTTGATGGAAAGGATCTGGTAACATGGAAACTATAGATGGAGCAATATTTTGATCTAAATTATGTGCAACACACACAAAATGTATGCATTGCATATTTATATTTAGAACCCAATCAATTTCTATGGTATCAATGCATTTGTTCTCATAAAGCACTTGTCACTTGGTTAATTTTTATGGAGGAAATGATAGCACATTATGAGGATCTAAAGAGCAACACCTTCTTTATCCAATTGATAAATCTCGAACAAAAGCATTCAATGGTGGAGTGTAGGTTTTAACCCTGTACAGAAATTACCTGCAAACGAATTCTAAATCACAGAAAATAAACAATGCGAGAGCATAACACATAAAACAAATATACACAGAGATTTTCCCCTGGATCCTAAAACAGGGACTGCTAGCTTGATTTTTTTCATTATGTTCCTTTCAATGTTACAATACATATTTATACATGTTGAATCATCCATTACCATGGACTGAAAAACCATCGCATCCAAAACCATGGACCGAAAACCATCGCGTCCAAAAAACATGTGCGAAAAACATCCACAAAACCATAGGTAGGTCCACCCAACCTAACATAGGGTCCAAAACCAAACTTTTCTGGGGCGCTACCTAAGACCCAATAAAGTGGGGTTATGGGTACACCTCAAACCCCATGTGACCCTCCTCCGCTACAAAATCAGCGCAACGAAAGGGGGGCTACGCCCTCCTCTAACCCCCTGGTTAACTACGTGGGCTAGTCGTGGAAAGAATATAACATTACCCAACATTCTCCCACTTGTTGTTTTCTTTCCACAAGGGGCCACAAGAGAGGTTAGTCATTTTTCCAGCCCTAAAATACCGATCATCTCTCTACACCTAGATAACTTCTCAAAGCTCACATATTTTGTCAATGCATCTGCAGTATTCTTCAAATTTTCCACCTTTACTAACAATACCTTTTTTTCTTCTATCATATTCCTCACAAAGTGATACTGAACATCATTGTGCTTTGTGTTTGAATGATATGCGGGGTTCTTTGCCAAGAAAATTGCACTTTAGCTGTCACAGTCTATCCTTATAGTTCCCTGTACTAACCCCATACTTGAACACAATCTCTGCAACCAAATTGTTTCCTTGCTTGCATGAGTGGCTTCCATGTATTCTGCCTCTATAGTTGATAGTGCCACTACAGATTGTTTCTTACTCATCCAACTGACTGCACCTCC
>APFE030373463.1:113953-133678 GCA_000404065.3 Pinus taeda
CTGAGGTGTATATGGAGTAGTCTTCTGTCGTGCTATACCACACTTCTTACAGAATTCTTCAAATTCCTTGCTACAGAATTCTCCACCATTATCTGTCCTCAGCACCTTTATCTTCTTCTTTGTTTGATTTTACACTAGAGCCTTAAATTCTTTAAACCTATCAAAGACTTCAGATTTCTTCTTAAGGAAATATATCCATGTATTCCTTGAGAAGTCATCTATAAATGATATATAGTACACAGACTTACCCAGTGATGAAACCTTCACAGGTCCAAACACATCACTATGCCTAAGCTCTAATATATGTTTTGCCCTCTTACTATTAGAGGGGAAACTCACCTGATTTTGCCTCCCATATACACAATTTTCACATAAATCAAAATCCAAAGAGATATTGCTCATAATTTCTACTATACCTTTACCATGAATTATTTAAAGGCCCTTCTCTCCAATATGTCCAAGCCTTTGATGCCACAACATGGTCTTTTTTCTAGAGACTATTAGATTTTCTGCTCCACTTTCAGGAACCACAGAATTGTTGCACCGATCAATAATAGTGCTACCTTGCAACTTGTACAGAGTTCCAATCCAAACTCCCGACATCAATACCAATGCTCCCCAAACAATTTTGCAGGTATCCTTCTCAAACACTGTTTTTACACTTGCATCATCCAGCTTGCTTACAGAAATCAGATTTCTGGCTAATGCAGGAATATGCAAAACACCTGGAAGTGTTCTAACCCTTCCACCTTGCAACTTCAACTTTACTTTTCTGCAACCAATGATTCTAGCCTTCCTATCATCCCCCAAGAAGACATCACCACCATCATATTTCTCATACTCACAGAACTACTCTCTATGGGGAGTGAAGTGAAAGGATGCACCTGAGTCAATCAACCATGCCTCATGATCTACATATGTACTTGAAGAGGCCAAGTACACATCCCCACCTTTATTTGAGGTGGTTTTTGCCTCTACAGAAGGATCATCATCAAATCCCTTTCCTTTATCAGGAGCTTCAGATTTACAGTCCCTTTTGTAGTGCCCTTCCTTCCGCCTTTCCAGCACACCACCTTTACAGGATTTCCTAGAGATTTAGATCTCCCTGTAGATTTAGATCTCCCACTTGATGAATTATTTTTGTTTCTATTCTGGGACCGTTCTCGTACAAACAAGGCATCACCATTTTGGCTCTGTATTTTTCCGTATCATCTCCTCTGTCAGCAAGGATGAGATTATTTCATCAAAATACAAGGCAGTTGCATTGCTACCTATTGCAATAACTATACTATCCCACGAATCTGGTAGAGAACACAACAAACTGATGCACTTATCTTCATCTGAAATTTTAATTTCAACAGATGCTAACTAACTTACCACAGTATTAAATACGTTCAAATGCTCTATCACTAAGTCTCCATCTTTCATCCTCAAGTTATACAACTTTTTCTGCAAGAACAGTTTATTCACCAGAGACATAGATTGGTACACAGTCCCTAACTTGTCCCACAAAGCCTTCACCGTAGGTTCCCCTGATACATTCAACAATATTGAATCTGAGACACACAATCATATTTTGCTTTTTTCCTTTTAATCCAACTTCTTCCATTCTTCATCGGACACTTTCATTGGTTTAATACCCAGATCTACCGCGATCCACTGATTTTTATCCACCGACAGATCCTCCATCTTGAGTTTCCACAACTCAAAACTTTGACCATTAAATTTCTCGATCTCTAACTTTTCATTGCTCGCCATCTTCTTTCACCAATAGAATCAATCTCGCAGATCTCCCACTGAACAGGGTCTACCATAGGCCCGAGCGAAACCCCTTAGAAACAAAGGCGTCCTTGAAGCCAAAACTTCTCTGATACCAAATGTAAGTTTTAACCCTGTACATAAATTACCTGCATACGAATTCTAAAACACGGAAAATAAACAATGCAAGAGCATAACACATCAAACACATATACACAAAGATTTCGACCTGGATCCCAAAACTGGGACTACCAGCTTCATTTTTTTCATTATGTTCCTTTCAATGTTACAATACATATTTATACATGTCGAAGCATCCAATACCATCGACCGAAAAACCATCACGTCCAAAACCATGGACCGAAAACCATCACATCCAAAAAACATGTGCAAAAAACATGCACAAAACCATAGGTGGGTCCGCCCAGCCTAACATAGGGTCCACAACCAAAATTTTCTGGCATGCTATCCTAGACCCCATAAAGTGGGGTTACAGGTACACCTCAAACCCCATGTGACCCTCCTCTGCTACACAATCAGCACAACTAAAGGGGGGCTCTGCCCTCCTCTAACCCCCTGGTTAACTACGTGCGCTAGTCATGGAAAGAATATAACATAACCCAACACGGAGCACATTGAGGACTTCCAAAAATTGAATATTATGGTAATTGATATTCTAGAGGAGCATATGATTTTTTTATTCATAAGGAATTTGAAGGATAACATCCAACATCAGGTTCGCCTTTGGGAACCTAATTCATTGGATAAGGCAGTTAGGCTGGCAAGAAAAAATGAAAGAAAAATTATGGAAACAAGGAATTCTACCACTCACAATTATAAAGATGGAAATTTTGTTGCTCCTAGCCTTCCACAACATACAAGGTTTACGCACAACAATTGGAGGAAAAATAGAAAAGGGGATTTATTACAGTTGTGAAAGAAAATACACTAAAGGTCATAACTGTCCTAATAAGAAATTATTCTACATAGATTGTGAAGAGGAGGAAGAAAAGGAACAAGAAACATCAAAAGAGGAAGATATACACCAAGAACCAACCCTAGAGAAAGAAGAAATGAATTTTACCATATCTTGCAATGCATTGGCAGCAATTACCACTCCTAAAACTCTCAATATAGAAGGATATATTAAGAATAAAAAATGTAATAGTGTTGATTTATGCAGGTAGTACTCATAATTTTATTCATTTTAGGATAGCCAAATAATTGATTTTCTTCCTATATCCATCACTTGAGCATCAAGTGATTGTTGCAAATGGAGGAACTATAAATTGCTCTAGAAAATGCCATAATATCAAGCTAACCATGGGGGAATATGTATTGAATAGTCCAATGATTTCCATTCCAATGGGTGGTGTTGATGTTGTACTAGGAGTCCAATTAATACAATCTTTGGGGACAATAGCTTTTAATTTTCAAGAACTTTTCTTGATTTTTTTTTAGGAAGGAAAATAAGTTGAATTAAAGGGTATAGCAAGGAAACTAGGAAAGATAATTGGCTCTAATGGCATGACAAAGATTCTAAAGAAACAACAATGAGGCATAATTGCACAATTATGCTCACTAGAGGTTCAAACATCAAAATCATTTATTTCTCCAAATATCCAAAAAATATTATACAATCATTCCAAGGTATTTGAGACTCCAAAATGCCTCCCACATATATGTAACTATGATCATGCTATTCATTTGGTTCCAGGAAGTGTTCCTTCAAACATCAGACCTTACAGATATCCATATGCTTAAAAGAGTGAAATTGAATGTATGGTTGCAAAAATGCTAGAGGCTAGTATAATTTAACCTGGTAAAATTTCTATCTCTACTCCATTAGTATTGGTGCACAAGAAGGATGAATCATGTCATATGTGTCCAAATTATAGGGAGCTCAAAAAGCTCACTATTAAAGATAAATTTCACATTCATGTCATTGATGAATTGTTGGGTGAATTACATGGAGAAATTTACTTCACCAAGTTGGATCTTCATTCAAGATATCATCAAATTAGAATGAATACTAAAGACATTCTGAAAACGACATTTAGAACTCATGAGTGTCATTATGATTTTTTGGTCATGCTTTTTAGCCTTACTAATGCACCTTCGACATTTCAAAGTTTGATGAATTTCATTTTCAAACCCTTCCTTAGAAAATATGTGTTAGTATTTTTTGATGATATACTAATCTAAATGAAGTCTTGGAAGGATCATGTTCAACATGTTGATAGGGTGCTCAAATTATTGGAGGATAAACAATTATATGCAAAAACCTCCAAATGTTTCTTTGGAGAACATGAGGTGGAATGTGTGGTTCATATTGTATCTCATAAGGTTTTTAAGGTAGACCCTAAAAAAATTAAAGTCATTAAGGAATGGAAAATCCCCAACACCATAAAGCATCTTAGAGTATTTCTCGGGTTGACATGGTATTATCGCAAGTTTGCTAATAATTATGGGAGTAGTAGCACCTTTAACAACACTATTGAAGTAAGATGCATTTCCTTGGACTTTAGAAGCATCTAAGGCCTTTGAACATCTTAAAGAGACAATGTTTCAAGGATTAGTCTTAGCTATGCATAACTTCATAAAAACCTTTATTGTGGAATATGATGCCTCGGGAAATGGAGTTGGTGTTGTTTTAATACAAGAAGGAAGACATGTTTCATTTGAAAGTCGTCAAATCAAAGAAAAGTATTTACACGAACCTATTTATTAGAAAGAAATGTTGGCAATACTACATGCACTAAACCACTGGAGACCTTACCTAATGGGAAGACACTTCAAGGTAAAAACAGATCATGATAGTCTTAAATACATTTTGGAACAAATATTATCTTTAGGAGAGAAGAAAAAATGGGTCATAGAGATGTTGGGTTATGACTTTGAAATCATTTACAAAAAATGGAAGCAAAATTTTCTTGCAAATGCACTCTCAATAAAGAATGAGGTTGTGGAATCATTTCTTTGTGCCATTTCTATTATAAAGCTTGTTTGGATGACCAAAGCAAGGGATGAATGGAAGAATGATAAAGAGGTGTGGGCACTCATTCAAAAGTTGCAGCAAGATCCTAGTACATATGATATGTTTAGCTAGAAAAATCATTCATTATGATACAAAGATCACTTATATCTTTATAAGAATTCCCAACTCAAGAAAAATATTCTTTTGGAATTGCACACCTCCCCCTTAGGAGGGAACTCGAGATTTTTAAAAACTTACCACAAGGTCAAGAGGGATTTTTTTTGGGATGGCCTTCAATTTGATATTTAGAAGTTTGTGGTAGAATGTTTGGTTTTCCAAAAAAATAAAGTTGAGACAATTAAGACCCTGGGTCTGTTACAACCTTTAGCCATTCCAAGTTAGTGTTGGGAGGAGGTCTCAATCGATTTTATCACAATTTTACCCAAGTCTAAAGGAAGAGTGTCATCATGGTGGTAGTTGAAAGAATTACCAAGTTTGCACACTTTTGTTCATTATCTCATCCTTTTAAATATGGTACAATTGCTACTGCAATTATGGAAACAATTCAAAATCTACATGGAAACCCAAAGATTATTGTTAGTGACAGAGATCGCATTTTCACTTGGAAATTTTTTAATGGAATTATTTTCTTGTCTTGGCACTCAACTAGCTCATAGCTCCTCTTATCATCCTCAATTAGATAGGAAAACTGATATAGTGAAGGATATCTTTGTTTCTTTTTATCGGATAGACAAACATAATGGGTCAAGTGGTTACCTCTAGTTGAATGGTGGTATAACACGTCCTTCCATACTATAGAAAAAATGGCCCAATTTATGGCATTTAATGGATATCATCCACCATCCATCACATCATCTTTAAGAGAAAATTCTAATATTCAAGTAGTGGAATATCACATCGAGCATCAACAGCAAGTTCTCCAACTCTTAAGGGATAAACTCACTCTATTGCAGAATCAAATGAAACAATAAGAATATCAAAATATCAGTGAAAGAAGTTTTGATGTAGGCAATTGGGTATTTTTACAGCTACAGCCATACCAAAAAATGTCCATCAAGCAAGCTAAGAAGGATAATAAATTATCACCCAAGTATTATTGTCTTTACAATGTGTTGCAAAAGATTGGTACTATGAAAATTCATATTTGAGCATGAAGCAATAATGGAAACAATAAATCAACAGTTATGCAATCGATTAATTTCAGAGTATCTCAGTAAGTGGAATAACTTACCTGCTGAAGATTCTACATGGGAGGACGAGAATTCTATACAAAAGCATTTGAAACTAAAGCATTGAGGATAACACTTTTTTGAAGGAGAGGGACATTTTAGGTCCCTATTATACTAGTGTATTCCCCTTATTGTTATTAGTGTAGCCCCTTATTGTCATTGTTGTGCCCCATATAAGCCCAGTATTGTTATTGTTGTGCCGTTACATTATTATTGTTATGTAGGCTCTAATTATATTGTGACCCATTAGACACCTATACATACCAAGGAGCTCTTATAATTTGAATCATCCAATAATTGTTCATTTATGTAATGTAAAGGAGGTTTCCCCCTCGAAGAGGATAATTTTTAAGTCGTTGATCTATCATTTATGTGAGTTGGTTGCATAACATATTACTTCCAGTCCATAAACCAATTAAAATGGTGTGAAATCAATAGAAATCTGAATAGAGGTTCAATATGCCCACAAGGCTGCATAAAGAATAAGATGTCAATCTAATTTTTGGATCCCTATCACGCGTTGAAGCATTATTTTCAAAAACAATTGATCGCTTCAACTTTCCCAATCATCTGTGGGTAGTAGGGAGTTGATATCTCATGGTGAAGGCCCAACTTGGTGGTTAACTGGGACATCATATGATTATGAAAATGCTTCCCATGGTCTATAGCTATAACCTGTGGTATACCAAACTATGAAATGATGTGATTGAAGAGGAAGAGAGTAGTTGTTTCGCTAGTGCTATTACATGTAGGCATCACCTTGGCCAATTTGGTAAAATATATTACCACCACAATAATGTAGCCATGCCCCCCGGATGAGTGAGAGTTGCATGTTATAAATTTAATGCCCCATTTCACAAAAGGCCCAACGGTAATAACAAGGTGTAAAGGAGTTGGTGGAGCATGGGTTTTATGATCATATATCTAACAAGCATGACACTTTTTAACCACAAAGATACAATCACAAAACATAGTAGGCCAAAAGTAACCAACATGAAAAATATTTTGTGCAGTGGCATAACGAAACATATGTCCACCACATGCCCCATCATGGAATTTTTTTTAGATCTTTCTCATCCTCCTCATGAGTGAGGCACAGTTTAAAAATCATATTGGTACCATGATGATAAAGGGTGTCACCAATTATTATATAATTTTTGGCCTAGTATTGGATATGTCATTGGTTAGAGTGAGAGATATTGGGTCATAAATTCTAGGTTTGGAGATATATGATGATGTCTCCATACCATGGGTTAGATGAATCTATGAGGAACAATGACTCTTCTAGAGTAGAATCGTCAGATGTCGCTTTAGTTTCGGAAGTGAGAAGGTCACAAATCAGTTCAGCAAAGACTAAAGATTTCTTGGATTTGGATTTGATGAAATCCAAATTGAACTCCTAGAGGATGACAATCCATTTGGAATAATTCCCCTCCAACAATTTTCATGACAAAATGTATGCCATGGGGTTGCAGTCAGAAACAACCATATTCTTGTGAAGCAGGATATAGTGGTGAAACGTTTAGATAGCTTGGATAACTGCCAAAGATAAATTTTTGACATGAGTATATTATAATCTCGGAATAATTTAAGTTATAATTCAAATAATAAATGGGATTTTCATCCCCTACATTATCCTCTTGAACCAATACCATAGCTATGGTAGTAATTGCAATGCTGAGGTACATGAAATAATCGCATTGATAATCTAAGGGATACAGCAATGATGCTTGAACCCAAAACATCTTTCAAAGCATCAAATTCTTTTTAGGAAGTTTTGTACCAATGAAAGGGGGCCCCTTTCTTCAATAAACAAGTAAATCCTTTGGTTAATTTGGCATAATTGGGAAAAAATCTCCATAGAAAGTTAGCCTTCCTTTGGATTCATTATAATTGAAAAAGAGAGGAAGGAGTAGGTAGATCTAGGAGTGCCTGGACTTTAAATGGATCAATATGAATTCCTTGCTTCAACACAATGAAGTCATTAAGTCCTCTGGATTGCACACAAAACATAAACGTGTGAATTTAGTTTGATGTTATAATGTCGAAAATGTGGAAATATAGCCATGAAATGCATGGGATGATCTGCGCAATGCTTTGAGTGGGAAGATAGGTCATCCAATATGCTTGTACAATGTGTTTAATTTCATAGAAGGTATAATTCATTTCCCTTTCAAAAGTTTCCCCAACAGTTTTCAATATGAAAGGGAGCTTTCGATATGAAAATGTGCCCCATGGACAATATTAACGTGGTTTTATGTTGGTTTGGTGGGAGAATGTCGATATGATTATAGCCCAAGAAACCATCCATTAATGAAAATATTTCTCTTCTAGCACAATCATCAACAATCTAGTTGATAAATGGAGTAGGATAATTGTCCTTAAGAAAATCACGATTTATGTCCCGGTAATCGACAAACACATGTATTAATCCTTGTTTTTTCATGATAGGAACAATTTTTAACACCCAATTAGTGAGAGGTACTAGGTAGATGAAACCAACAAAGAGAATTTTTTCAACTTAAGCCTTAATAGCAGCAACCTTCTTAGGATGGACTGAATGTGGGTGTTGTCGCACA
The DNA here is from genome assembly GCA_000404065.3 of Pinus taeda. Lineage (NCBI taxonomy): Eukaryota > Viridiplantae > Streptophyta > Pinopsida > Pinales > Pinaceae > Pinus > Pinus taeda. The sequence continues at coordinate 122,518 of APFE030373463.1, forward strand.
GGCTTAGCATCAGGATATGTTATGATTTCATGTACAAAAATATTTGGATCTATACTTGGCATCTCTTCATATCACCAAGAGAAAATGTCTCGAAATTCTTGGAAAAGGGATTTATAGGTCTTGATCTCATAGGGAGAGAAAGATGCACCAATATGTACATTCTTGACAATTTCAGGCTTAATCGAAATATCAAGAGGGATAGTCTCTTCAATATTCGACAAATTCTTCTCAAAATCGAAATAGTGGATAGATACATAATTCACAAATATCTCAATGACATTGGGTGGATATATATTATTAATATTATCCTCGAATGAAACGGGCAAGGAGGAATGATAATGATTCTCATCCCATAGTGCATCATCTGACATCATGACTGCCATGAAGATTTTGTTAGTAGAGAATGTACTAAAGAAAGGACTAGAAGACGTGTCATAATCTATGGAATGATCAACCCAATTTATTGATGAGAAAATATCAGAATGTGCCTAACATGCCAAATAGATGGCTTCATATTCAAGTTCAATATGACTTAGCAGCATGCAGTCACCAAAGGTATCAATATTAGATGCATCCAGTGCTATCCAACGATCATATGGATTAGTATAAGAAGATATGTTGATGTAGGAAACTATTTTTGAGTTATCGAAAAGGGGAGAAGGAAGAGGTGGGGGAAAATAAAAGGTTCCCATAAGGGAATAATCCTTAAGAAATCCCACCCCATCATGTTGATATGGATGAAGGGTTTCCCCCACAAGAGGGATGCTTCCAATAACTTGGGAATTATTGGCAAAGAAGGTGAGTTGTTCAATAGTTAATATGCCCACTTGATGAGGGAAATTTATCATTCTAAAATAAATTGAAATGATAGCAGCCATAGCATAAACCCATGTACAACCCAGTAGAAGGCTATAATCTAACGATCTATTAATGAATTTCACTTCTATTGACACCATATTTCCACTTAATTCAATTTACAATGAACTTAAAATTCTATAAGGCTTGAGGTCCCTACCATCAAAGGCCTTTAAAGTAGTCGATGATTGATTGAGTTGAGGAGAGCCAATAGCCTTCCAGCAAGAAAGTGACATGAAGCAGGTAGAAACTCCTTCATCCACAATGGTTTGATGGATAGTCTTTCTTTGCACAATAACTTGAATGATGAAAGCTAACAGAGATGGAATTTTAGGTGGATGAGTCTCATGATTAAAAACTATGAGGTTAGAATCCAAAGGATTAACAACTCAAATCACGGCAAGTAAAGCCTTCTTTTGGGTGGGACGATTTTACAACACCTCAAGAGCCGACATAGTTGAAGGATCTTGAGCCAGATCCTCAACTATGTTATAACTTTGTGTAGCTCTCGCATGAGGGTTGAATGAGGATTTATGAATAAATCCCTTAGGATGTTTACTTGTTAATTCAGTAGGAACCATATTTGGAGTATGATCCGAAGAAAATGAGGTAGAGCTGGTAGGTTGATTAGTAGTCTGGCAAGTCGAGGGATTCAAATTACCATAGTCCTTACTCCTCATTGCCACCATAACGTCATTTTTTAGCTTGTTGGAGAAAATCAAAAGAAGATGAAGTGGGATTCTGAGCAACCATGTCAGTCTCTTTATTAGGAAAGGGATCTATCAACATAGAGGATGTGGCAGAAGATTTAATAAATTGATTTACTTCCACTCCATGTGGACATTCGTGAGTGAAATCATCCTCATTACAGATTAACTAAGGATAACAGGATTTTCACTTTTCTTCAGAAGGTTGGTTATTTTGTATCCTGTGGAGGACTATCTTTCTTCTTTTTACCTTTTCCTTTCTTCTTACTTCCTAGTTGCTAATATTTTCCTTTTCTAAATTGGATGGTATTGATCTCAAAAGTAGAAGCCACAAGAGTAATAGAGGGCGGGTTTTGGGCAGCCACATCAAGAGTTGAACTAGATGGTTTACCCACTGACTGATGGCTAGAAAAACTAATCATGTCATTGATGGCATGTGATTCTTTCCCAAGAGGTTATGGAAAAATATTCGAAGGTCGTGGAGAATTTGGTATTTTATCATAGAGCATGTCGGATTGATTATAAATAAGATCCACATATTGGGCATGAGAAATTACTTTCTCTTTGGTCACAAAGCTACCTTTACCAACATATTTTGTTATAAGTGGTATTAGAGACTTAATAAACCATTTAGCTAATAGTTGGTCAGGAATGAAGGTTTTGACTAGATGATGGCAGTGTTGGCACTCATGAATATGATATGAAATATGAGTGGAATCAAATTTTTTGAAATTGATCAAAAGTTCAATTCCAATCTCTTAGAGAATGGGAAAGTGAGATTTAGTTAAGAATCTAGTTGTTATGGTGCTAAAAGTGTTGAACGAAGCTTGTCGTAATTCAATATGCCACTTTTCTTTTGTACTGGTAAGTTTCCATTAGAAAAGATTCAACCAGATAGAGTCATCATTTAAAGAGTTTGAAGAAACCATAAATGATACGTCATGATGTGTGTAGATGTGTCTTCTCTAGGATTTCCTTTGAACTTTGGGATATCACTAGGAAATTTAATATGAATAACTGACCACCAGGGAGAGTGAAAAATAGGATCATTTGTAAGTCGGGTCAGATTTGGAAAGTCAAGAGTTGCCACAAATGGCAACTATCAGGGTACCATGGATAAGAGGGGATGGCTTGAGCAACAAGTATTTGTGCTCCTGGATAGGGAGGATTCTGATTACCTGGATAAACATAACCTTGCTACCCAATTCTAGGATAACCTTGTTGTCCAGTTCTAGGATAACCTTGAAAAGCTTGAAGTGGTTGGGTTTGCATTTTCGGACCTTGTGTTTGGTCAATTTAGTGTGATCTAAATTGCTATTTATATGCTCAACCCGAGGTTCGTAAACTGACGAAGTGAGGTGTACTATATGTACTTAGATAACCATTTCCTTAGGCTTTTGTCGTTTTAAGCTTTTTAGTTTGTTTTTGGATTTTATTATTTTCTTAATGTGTGGTGATGAAAGTGAAGTGTGAAGTGTGTGAAGTGTAAATGGTGATGATTTCTAAACTTGAAAAATGCTCAAAAGAAAGCTTTACAGTAACTGAAATGAAATCAATTCTTAAGAGAAAACAAAATGCATCAAAAAGCGAACTAATGGCAATGGCCCAGTATCCTTGCTGCTGAAAATGAAAAGAAAGAAAAAACTTGAAAACAACTCAAACTTAAAGTTAAAGCAGCTATTCACACTACGTTAACTTTTTAGATCCTTTGCCCTTTGGCTCCAATCTACCTGATGAGAAGTTATCATAAACAAGTTATGCAATATGATATTTAAACTGTTCAGAAGTAAATTGCATAAGGAAACTAATCACACTACTTGAATTCTTCAAATCCTTTACCCCTCAGCTCAATCTACCTTGGGGAAGTAATCATGAACATAACAAGCAATATGATAACTAAATGTAAATTGCAGAAAAGAAATTAATCACACTACTTAGACTCTTCTAGTTCTTTACCATTCAGCTCAATCTACTTTATGGAAAGCAACTATGAGTAAGTAATATGACAACTAAATTACACTACAGTTAGTAATCTTTTGATCTCCTGCTGATATAGTCATTTGACCACAGAAAGAAATCATAAATTGTTAAGCAGTATGATATCTAACTAGCAGAAAAAGAAATAAACAAATAACAACTTGAAAAAGGACAATGCTGAATGTAAACTGCAGAAAATAAAAGTTAGCAGGAAGGACAAGATGATATCATATGCCAAAATTTATTAAAAAAATGAAAGATTTCCCGGGATACCTAAGAGAACCTGCAAAAAGCACTAATCAGTTTACAGCTCTAAGAAAACAAGAGTAAAGATATGAACAGCAGAAACATAAAACATATTATGTACAACTAATGATAAAACAAAAGCATAATGAAACTAAACAAATACTTTACAGGACTTCAGCGTGCAGGGGCCCTCTGCCACTTCAGCCAATCAAATAATCACACGGCTATCTTCAGAAAGGTCTTCTCATGTATTTAAATCAACAACATATAAAACAGTGGGGTGATAAGATAACCAGCAGCGTGCGGAAATTACATAATCAATTCAGAATTTCTATGCATCAAAAGTCTCTTTACAACGTTCAACAACGTGTTATTTATAATGTAAAAATACTACAGTTAACTAATCAACTACTATGCTATTAACTGCATGCCATAGACACGTAGATCTCTTCAGCCGAGATCTAGTGTAACTGTCGTTATGCTTTTTAAATCTTCGGAGTGGATGGTTGTTAGATTCGTTGTTCAAGAACGATCTCCAGGTGCGCTGGAGCCTCCGTGAGCTGGGAACTAGGCCACGTATCATTCACGTGCCCAAAACAGTGACGTGACACCGCTGAACTCTTTGGTTGGCCACGTCTTTGACTTTGGTTGACCGCGGCCTCTAATGGATGATTTGGCCGATTCGAAGGGCACGATCCATGTACATGCCATCTGGAGCTTGCCCATGTAGCATGTTCCTTCAGAGGACACCTGGAGCACAGCTTTTAACAAAATAGCTGCGGAATCCTATGCTAGTTGCGGAAACCTGTGCTGGCTGCGGAAACTGACAAGTTTCTGCAGCTGCATGAACAAAAAAACTAAACCAAACAACAGACTCAGTATAGTTAGAAAACCATATAAACATTCCTTTTTAGACTATAATGCAATGATTTAACCACTGGATGAGTGAAGTGAGTGGAGAATGAGGGTTAAGAGGGTGTGTAGAAAGGTGCAAGGTTGAGTCTCAACACCTTGGTAAGGCATTTGAGGAATACCTTGATATGTTTGTCCTATACAATTTTGCATCATCCTACATAAGGTGGGATAGGTTGTTTCTGTTCCATGTCATATACAAGTTTGCCTATCTACATTTGAGAAATAGTCGGACCAGACAGTGGTGGTTGTAAGGTACCTTGAAAAGGTTGGGTAAGTGGGACTTGGGAAACCCCATATACTGGTGGAAAATTTTGAGTTGAAAATACAGCCTTCTAAGGCTGACTGACATGAACTAGACCTTGAACAAGTTGAGCCATGGGTTTGAAATCAAGAATCATATATTTAGGTGGAACAAGTTGAGAGGTTTGAATTTGATTCACAGCCAAGCTAGGTTGCATGAGAAACATCGGTTGCTAAGAATCAATAGCCATTTTTGGATATGGAGGAATTGAATGAGGTTGAGCACGTGTTTGAGATATTTCATTAGGACACGGAAAAATTTCAACAATAGGTTTCCCCCTTGTTGGAAGAGGAGGAAAATATGAAGGCAACTGCCCCCCAAGAGGAGAGTTTCCAATATGTGATGATTGGGATGTTGTAGGTGTCCATACCCACTAACATAAGGACCAAATAGCTACTATACTAAATATTGAGAGGGAGGTGGAGGAGAAAATTGGATAACGCTCATCAAATAAGTGTCAGATGGTATTCTAGAAGGAGATGAAATCGGATAATTCCATGGACTAGATGTTGCACCAGAAAAGTGTTGGTCACTTTAATTTCTTATTAATTCAAACAACCAAGTGCTACATAAATTGTCAACCGAGGGAAGTCTTTTTATTTCAAAGGAAACTATGTACTATATGTACTCAATCTTAAAAACAATAAAAGTTGTAATAAAAACTAGTCACACCTTGTTCAAGAAAACTGAAGCTCCACTATGAGTTACAACAAAAATAATTTATTATAGATAGCTACTAAAGAATGCTTAACTTCATTAAAGGAGTAATCTAATGAAAACAATCAATCTGCAAAGGACAACACTCGTTATGCTGTAACAGAGAACAAGACCCTATTCCCGGAGCAGGAATCTTCAACACTTGTTCCTAATTACCAAGCTTGCCAACTCACTTTGTAAACTCAATTGCCAAGGAAACACCCATGAATCAACTGTGGACAAACTAAATAATGCAGCAATCAATTTGGAAAGAAAACAGAGTTTTAGCAATAATATATAAACAATATTCAGTAAATGGTATTGTTGACAAGGTATGGATAAAAGACACACTCAACACACTGTGGAAATATAATGGGTGAATCTTGTGATGAAGGTGGGCCCTGTCCTTCTCACAAGATTCCTCAGGAGACAAGAACTAGAAAGAAATGTTCAGAATGAGATTTTATTCATCCATCAATATTTCATATTACAAAAGGATTCCAGTTATGTTCCTTCACCTAGACCTTTCCTGCAGTCTGTTCGTCCCCCTCTAATGTAGATGTCTCCTCTTTTCAAAGAGGAGACATCTATTACAACAGATTACATTGTAAGTCCTATTTTAACCCAATATACAAAAATAGGGAAATCATTTTTCCCATCAACAAAATGTTGTTACAGTAACACTGTCTTTGGATCATGGTTGTTACATCTAGTGTAGCAGCTCCTTCAGTGATCCTCTTATGTTGTTGTCCAATCGAGAATGCAAATCACAACTATCTTAGCTGTGGGATTTATGCATCGTTCTTATTGTTTCAGCAACTATAGAAGTAATCATGCAGTCTCCAGGCAGTTTCAGCAACGTGGACTGCACATCGTTCTTTAACTGTTTCAGCAACTATTTAATTCAATGATTAACTATGAAGATAGTGTAATTATATGTAAAATAATTAAACATATAGTGATAAGAAGAAATATTGTGTACCTTTGGAACAATTGGGTTAAAGTAATAACAAGGACTTTAAATATAGGTTGAAAAAGGATGACATAATAACAAAATGTATGGTCAAAAATGGACAATGTGAGGTCCTAACATGCCCCCCAACTGAAAGGGTTGAATTTCCTCATGCAACGTTTACTCTGAATCTGAGTCTGAGTATTGGGATGTATAGTGCAAATTACTTAGAAAATAAGTATACAAGGTGCTATCAACCAAGTCTCTGAAACCATAGACATTCTGTAATATTTTCCATGTTGCAAACTCCTCATTTTTGGAAAACCTAAAGTAAGCCTTATATTGTTGTGCTGGTAGCCATAGAAGAGGGAAATGAAAATGATATCATAACCATCTTTCGGCACAGTGTTGAATACATTTGACATAGTTAAGTATTTATGAGATTGTTGTTTGAAGATTAAGAGGGCTAAAGGGATGATATTCCTTTCTCTCCTTAGGGCACTATTCCCAAAATAGGTTGTTTGCATGTACGACAAGAGCTCCCTTGGTTTTAACATAATGTTGGCAGTCTTTTAAGACTGCTGCCTGTAACTCTCTGATGTGCTCAGTCATTCCTATTTCCTTCAAAAACCAATGATATTCAGTGACGAAAATAGTAGCATTCTGTGGCTCAGATCGAATCCACAGAAGGCGATTATCTTCATTGTGTTTTGCTAAAATGAAGGCATTTTGCCACGTGCGCTGATTGGCCAATAAAGAGACAAAGGCTCTAATCTGAATGTCACCAACCAAACAGATCAGATTCAGCTTTCTATCCTCAGGCATGGCTTCATTATGGAGGTATAGTTCATAGAGTAAATTTTGTTCACTGGTTGATGCCTCTGTGAAAGTCTTGATAAACTGCTACAGTGTAGATACCTCATGAGGTCGCCCATCTCTAATTGCTTTTACTTGGAAGAACGATAAGAACTCTGCAAGAAAAATAGAATAATTAGAGGATGGTTTCCTGGTGGCCAGTAATATTTGAACTAGATCAAACATGAGAGAAAATCTAGTTTTTAACTGTCTGTTTTCCTTGTTCTGTGCACGAGACTATTCCAACGCTTCCCAATTTGCATATATATGATTTTTCTACGATAATTTGTGTTCCTGCAAGATCCTTTCCTATGAGATAACATATTCCTTATTCCATATATCCATTTGTGCTTGAGTGTTGTTGGTCTACGTGAAAACAGTCTTTGTACGGGGAGGTTCAGTCTGAGCAAACACAGTTTTTGTAGGCCGTGGCACAGGGCTTTCAGTTTTAGCAATGAGAGTAGGCCGAGGTATTTATGGTTTAACCTCTTTTTCAAAAATATTTGAAGGCCCTTCTGGTTCTTGTGTAACAACAAGGTGTTCCTTTTTAATTGTAACAGAAGTAGATGCAGGAGTAGCTCCAGGCAATGGAACTTTAACTATCTTATAACCAGCTTGATGATAAATATTACCACACTGGCTGCACATGTATTCATTATATCAATCTTTCTCTACACTTTTCTCAGCTGCGGATGCTGCATGAGCTAAAGTATACAAATTAAGCTCTCTTTCATAGGCTTCCCTTGTCATTATTAACTCTTGCTTATAAACCTCGAGATCTGATTTTAGGAACTCGTTTTCTTGTAGAAGGGAAGCCAAGGTTACTAGGTTTTGTGTAGCAGTCGCAGTCTCTATAGCTAATTCCAGTGGGTGGAAGGGTTGTCGGTCCTCTGTAGCCTTAGTAGGTGGTTTTTGTGTGACATCTGCTAAATCATCAGTTGGTTCTGTAATAGCTATATCATCTTGAGCATCCAAATTTTGCATATCAGCAGATGGTTCTTGTGTGGCAACTGTTGACTGAGTAGCTGGTTCTTGCGTAACAGCTACAGTCTCTGCAATATCCTGATCATCTATATTTTGTTCATCAGTAGGTGGTTCTTGTGTAGCAACTGCTAAGTCGGTAGCTAGTTCTTGTGGAGCAGCTACGTCCTGGTTGTCTATTTTATGATCATCAAGAGGTGCTTCTTGTGTAGAAACTGCTGAGTCAGTAGTTGTTTCTTGTGGGGCAGCTACATCCTGGTCATGTTCATCAGTAGATGGTTCTTGTGTAGAAATTGTTGAGTCAATAGCTGGTTCTTGTGGGATAGCTACATCCTGGTCATGTTCATCAGCAGATGGTTCTTGTGTAGCAACTGCTGAGTCAATAACTGGTTCTTGTGGGGCAGCTACATGTTGTACATCATCTTGGGTGTCTAATTTTGGTGGATCAGCAGCTGGTTCTTGTGTGATAGCTGCTGAATCAGTAGTTGGTTCTTGTGTGGCAGCTACGTTTTCTAAAAGGAATGATGTCACAAAATCCTTAGCATTTTGTATTTCAGTACCCGAGGGTGAAGTAGGTAAAGATTCAGGGTCTTGGGACTATGGTGGGGTATGGGGTTTTAAGATAATAGGTGGGGAATTTAGGGTGGTAGTCTCAGTTGCTGCTTCAGAAGATGTCCTTGTTTCTCTTCGAGGTAAAAAGGCAGGAAGAATAGTGGTTTTTCTTTTATGAGTAGTTTTCTTTAGGGTAGGAAGGTCATCAAGAGTGGTAGCTTCTTTGGTTGAGACCCTTGTTTGTCTTTTTGGTAGGGGAACAGCCTCTTATTGCCTTTTTCTTTTTAGCTTAACAATAGGAAGGTTGTCATCAGAATCATCACTAGGGATATGGACCGTGGGGCTAGATGATTCAGATAAATTATGGGGTGGGGTCGATGCAGTGGAGGGGTCAATTGGATTAACTGCTGTAGGTGGCAGAATTTTTGGGGAATCATAGATTCTCCTTGGTTGTTGTGCACAAGGATTTTCAATTTTCTGAGGTATTCCAGGGGTTTTTTGAGGATTTTCAACATCTAATTGGGGAGTTTCGGCTACTGTTGGAGGAATTTCAGCAGTTTCTTGACAATTTCCGACTACTACTTGAGGAATTTCAATAGCTTCTTGGGGTTTAGGGGGTGGGTTATTAAGGGGAGGGGGATTCTATTGGGAAAAACCCTTTTGAATTAAAAGCTGGACAAGACGATGATGGGTGAGGAAAAGGAGTGGGTACTTCACATTCATGCAATAATGTGACATATTCTTTAGACACCCAACTAGATAGTATGGCATATTTAGCAGTCAACCATGTCTCAAATGATTAAACAACACAAAATCATGCTGATAAACTACCTGGTAACGTCCTTCGCAGGTGATTTAGTGCTTGATAAACTATGCAACTGTCAACCATGGAGGTGGTAATGAATGAAGCGCAACACCCCTGCCTTTAGGCTCGACCTTCTCTCTCAGTAGAAGAAAGTCCTGCTGTGTGTTCAAAATGATGTGTTTATGACTAAACCATCGAATCCCATCGGCCGGTAAACCTGAAACCTATGCTATGTCATCCTCTAATACTAGAATTCTGACTCCTCGAATAGTAGAGTAGCCTTCCTATAGATTACGTGCGAATTCAAGGACTTGCTGCGGATCAAATCCCTAGAGCCTCCGAAAATAGTCTACCCAACCTACCTGCTGAAAAATCTGATATACTTCTAGATGTAATTCCAATAGAGTTGTTGAGTTGGGTTCATTTCGAATAACAGAACCTCCCATAGTTACTAGCTTCAGTAAAATGCATAGTACAGAGCTGAGTTACAGCACCCGAAACAGAGTAAATTTTGCAAATAAGGTTGTGACATAACAGGACAGAGATGGGGTGACAAGACATGATCATGGTAAAAAAATGACGGTGATTGGCGTATCATGAAATGATTGCATAATTTTGGTATCCCCCCCCAACTGTGGCTAAAATGATGAGTTTGAATGTATGGTGATTGTGGTAATTATGTCATAATCTTCTCTTTAACCATAGTTTAATATTTACACATAACAAATGCATACCTCATGTTTACCTTCAATTGATATTCTAAAAATATAATGTCGTTTCTTAATATATCACCACTGGTTATGGAAATGGGTTCTAAAATATGAGGGTATTTATATATGAAAGGCTTTTATAAACATAGGAGGAGGTAGTGAAAAAACAAAGTTATAAGGATCAATAGATGATTCTCACAATGGAAAGTAATATGTATTCATCCTTTTGAGAAGGATTGATTCTACAGGAAAAATGGGAAAAATTGGTGTTTTAGGGAAAATGAAAAAAGTTGGTGTTTCAGCAATCGAAGATTTGGTGTTTCAGCAACAGGGAAAATGAGAAAAGTTAGTGTTTTAGCAACGAGTAGAATGGGAAAAGTTATTGTTTCAACAACGGGGAGAATGGGAAAAGTTGTTGTAAAGAAAAATAGGGAAGTGTTGCTGAGAGGTAATGCGGGGGAATGAGTTGTGAGATGACATTGTTTCCCAAAATGAAACTTAATCTCGCTCGCAATACAATTGTTGTTTTCCACCAGCCTCCCAATCTGAGACCTGCAAAATAATAAATTGTAACATGGCAACCCTTGACAGGGATTATTAGTTAAGAAA
>APFE030373463.1:159844-183473 GCA_000404065.3 Pinus taeda
TGTTTGTGAGCGGTGTCCTTTGGTGTTCTGTCTGAGGAACTTACCCTGTAAATTCCTACAGTTTCTTTGTTGGATCTAATTTGATTACCATCTAGCACACCATGTTTCCTTCTTCTTTTTTCTCAACAATACTTATCCCCCTTTGACATCAATGGAAAATAAACCATCATGCTCCCCCTGTCACCATACTCCATCTGTCAATGATATTTATCTGTCCTATTGATCTTGTGGACTTGGAAGGTTAACCTTTATATGTTGAAAATGCAACAGTTTCCTTTCTTCCTCTTAAAGGAAGATCTTGTGGAGGGAGGCAAGACGCATAATTCCCAATATTTTCCTCAAATACTCAAATTTTTATTTAGGAAGTGGCTTAGTGAATATATAAACAAATTGTGCTTTTGTAGGAACATACTCTAGCTTCACAATATGAGTTGCAACTTGCTCTCTCAAGAAATGATACTTGATTGGAATAGTCTTTATCTTGGAGTGAAAATTTGGGTTCTTAGACATGCTTATGGCACTTGTGTTGTCAAAAAGGATGGGGATCAGTTGATCATAAAAAACTTGTACATCTTGTAAGGTTTTCTTCACCCACAATAGTTGAGTGCAATAAGAAGTTGATGCAATATATTCAGCTTCAGTTGTAGATAAGGAAATGGAAGCTTACTTCTTGCTCAACCATGAGACTATACATTCTCCATGAAATAAATCACCACAACTTGTGTTATTTCAATCATCTAAATCACATTCCAAATCAGCATCAATATAAACAATGAATGAAAAATAATTACCTCTAGGTGCCACAGTCCATAATCCATTTTTTCTCTGAAATATCTAAAAATCCTCTTGGTTGCAAGTAGATGACTTTGTTTGGGAGCTGCTTGGAATCTTCCAACTATAGAAATGACCTGCATGATATCTAGTATTGAAGATGTTAAATATAAGAGGGTTCCTATAAAATATTCTTAAAGAGTTTGGCCCACTGCTAGTGTTTCATTAGTCTTGGTAAGTTTTCAACCTATTACCATTGGTGTGCTAAAGAGAATTCTTCCATACCAAATTTCTTCAGTACATATTTCATATACTTACCTTGAGAGATGAATATTGCTTTGGTGTTCTACGCAATCTGAAATCTAAGTAAAAATGATAACTCTCCAAGCATGGACATCTCGAATTCGGCCTTCATATCAGCTGCAAATTCATTGGTCAACAAATCTGAATCACTGGAAAAGATGATATCATCAACATATACTACCACAACAATAATTTTGTCATCCTTTTCTTTGAAATATAATTTTTTGTCATTTGCACCTCTTTTAAACCCACACTTGAGCAGGTAGTTGTCTAGTTTTTAACACCAAGCCCTAGGGGCTTGCTTGAGACTATACAAGGCCTTCTTGAGTCTGCAAACATAATCTAGTTTCTTTGTCAACAGAAAATTTGTTTTCTACTCTGTGTATAATTCGTCCTGTAATTATCCATTGAGAAAGGCAGATTTGACATCATTTGATAGATTTTAAATTTCTTAAAACAAGCATATGCCAAAACTATTCTTATTGATTCTAATCTAGCAGCAGGAGTAAAGGTTTCATGAGAGTCTAGTCCCTCTATTTGAGCATAGCCTTTGGATACCAATCTAGCCTTGTTTCTTACAACTTATCCATGATCATTAAATTTATTTATGGAAACTCATTTTGTGCCAATGACATTCTTATTAGTAGGTCTTGGAATAAGTTCCCAAGTATAATTTATCTCTATTTGGTCCAATTCTTCATTCATTGCTTTTAACCAATATTTGTTTTTATTGGCTTATACAATATCTTTTGGTTCCTCCATGGATAGGAGGGAAACATGTGCTTGCATAGGGGGATTTAATAGTTTCATTCTTTTCTTCACACCAATATTTAATTCACCAAAAATATGATCAATTGGGTGGTGTTTTAGTACATACCTTAAGGGATATTTTTCTTAAGGACTAGAGGGTTCTTCATCATCTCCTTCTACAAGTGACACATCATGTTCCTCACTGTTGATTGGTTCAACAACGTTGGTTTTTTCTAGTTGTTTCTCATCATGTTCAGTGTGTCATCCACCTTGACATAAATATAGTCAATGATCCTCTTGGTTTTCTTTTATAGAATTTGTATCCTTTGTTGTTGTGTGAGTATCCAAGAAAAATACCTTCATCTACTTTTGCATTGAACTTGCCAAGTTTTTCATCATTTCTCTTGATTTAGCATTTTCTATCAAAAACTATGAAGTGTTTGACTATTGTAGGTCTACCATACCACAAATTATAGGGAACTTTTTCACTATTTGGTCTAAAATGAGCTTTGTTTAGGATAACCATTGTTGTATGAATATATTCTGCCCAAAACCTTTGTTGAACATTTCTTTTGTTCATCATGGTTCTGGCTAATTGGTTCACTGATCTATTTTCTCTTTTGTATATACCATTTTACTAGGAGTCTCTGCTATTGTAAACTTCCTTTTGATGCCATTATTTTTTTTACAAAACTCATCAAATTCTTTTGAAGTGAACTCACCTCCATTGTTTGACCTTATGCTTTTGATTTTGCAATCAATTTCATTCTCAACCATGGCTTTGAAATCCTTCAAATTATCAAAAGCCTCATATTTCTCTCTAGGGAATGAAACCCACATCATCCTGTTGAAATCATCAACTCTTAGTATAAAATATAATTTACCTATGGGTGACTACATTCTAGATGGTCCACATAAATCCATGTGAACATAATGTAATGGATTTGATGATGATTTTTCTTTTGATTTGAATGAAACTCAAGATTTCTTTCCCAATTAGAAATATTTAAAAATTGTATTATCTGATTCTGAAAGCCAGTGAAAATAATTGACAACATTTTTCTTGTTGAGCTTGACTATCTGATCAAAGTTCATATGTCCAAGTATTTCATGCCATAACCAAATATTATCAATCCTTTTCAAGCAAAAACTCTTTGTCTTCTCTTTGAGCACAAAGACATGGTTATCTGTTCTCACAGCTTCAGCAATTATCTCACATGCTCCTGTAGACTTGATTTCACAGTTTTTGGCTTTAAAGATCACATCATAGCCTTGATCATGCATTTTAGATACACTAAGAAGGTTATGCTTCAACCCATTAACATATAAAAAATTCTTGGCTTCACCTTTTCCATTTGATAAGCCAACCACTCTTGCAATTATTTTTCCTGGAGCAATGTTGCCAAAAGTCACATTACCTTTGTCAACTAGTTTCCAAGTTAGAAACTTCCTTCCGTCTCTTGACATGTGCCTGGAAAATCCATTGTCCACATACCAATGGCTCCATTCATTATGTGCATACAATGCAATATCATATTGCTCTGATTTCTTCCTTTCTTTCAAGACCTTAGGTTTTTTCTCAATTTGCTCAATTATTGGCTCAGTCTTCTTCTCTTTTAGCCTCCAATTAATTGTTATATGCCCAAAATTTTGACATTTAAAACATTACACTTGATAATTCCAAGGAGAAAAGGAATTATTATACATTGTTATGCTTTATCTCTATTGAAATATTCTTCTAGATATTAGTTGCTTGTACGAAATATTGACTATGCAATTTGCTGCATTGTGACCATAATTTGTGCATATGAAACAATATTGATGAGCCTCATAAATGGATAATTATATGGGTTCATTTTACCTCCTAACCTAGTCAAATAAACCATTCTATTAGCTTATTGTACGATTTTAGGATTATATTTATGCTTATAGGGTGAGTTGAGTTAGTTATTATGCCATGTGGTATAACATGTATTTAATGCAGATTATTAATGGATTTTGAGGTCAAAGTCAAGGATCTAGTGGTCAAACTGCAACAATAACTCAAATTAAATAGAGGAGAGGACTTATAGGAGGGAATCCCCCTCATTTATTTCTCCTCACTTCTAATTCCCCTTCATTCAGCTCGGAGTACAAGCAATCAAATCATGCACTAGAAGGTAGTCGAGCAAGTGGAAGATGATTGATAGTTATCTCGAGTTTTGGAAGCCAAGCCTCCCTAATTTTAAGGAAGATGTTGGTAGCTTCAGATGTATAACTAGAGAGGCCTAGGTCCTCACTAGGGTCAACTTTTTTTCTTGTGTAAACTCTGCTCAAATTTAGAGCTTACTATTTTATGACAGTTTTATGTAATCTTGCTATTTTTTTATAATGAAGATGGAATCTTTTTTGAGCTAGCACTGAGTTACCTCAGAGGGTTGAAGCTCTTGGGTTGGGGCCCAACCCAATCATCCAAGATTCTCTTTACTTTTATTTTTATGCTTTACTTCAATTTGTAGATTAGTTTGTCGTTAGATGTATTTTTCTTATGGTTAAGAATAGGTTGCTTTTGATGATTTAGTAGTTTTCTTCCATTTGTGCTTTCTATAGCAGGTTAAGCAGTGATTAGAGAAGATTAAAAAGGCTAGCAACAATGCCTTGGCATCTCTTCCTCCCTCTAGGACCACGATTTGAGGCAAAGACTCTCTTTCTGTCCCAAAAACATAGATTTTCGTCATTCCTAGGACTTCTAGTGTTTGCAGCAGCTGCTCTCTAGTAGGTTGATAGTCCAGTTTTGTTTTGCTTTAGATATTCTTTATCATTTTCACTTGCTAATTTGCAATAGTTCTTTTTCATGCTTTCCTTTCTTACAACAGTTCCCAGCATTTCCTTCTATACATCATAGTTTAGGCCATTTTAATGCAAAACCCTGTTTTTCCTAGGATGCACTCAATTCATTGGTTGCTTGATTTTCTTGGTTGGTTGTTAGTTTCTATGCATTAGATATCTTCTATCAATAGGCTAGCTTACTAGCAATCAGACCGTCCATCTGATCCATGCCCTATAGGTCTCCCAAACCTCACCTCAGTTCTGCCCTAGTTTCCTTCATTTTTCATAGAACTTCTTCCTCTCTCCTTGAGAAAACCCAATCATCTTTCTCTCTCCTGGTGATTCATGGTAGACCTTAAGCACCCTAACACCTCATTCCAACCTTCATCCACCTTTTCCACCCACTCTCACACCCTCAAAACATAAAAAAATTCTCTCAGCCTCCTCCTATAGGCCTACTGTAGTTTCCTTGTTTTCCTCTTGTAGTTTTCTTGTGTCCTCCTATAGTTTTTTCCTGTAGACTTTCTTTCGAAGGCCGAATGTGGGAAAATCATTTATAAGGGCACCTAAGACCTATTAGGACCCATCCACACCATCCTACATCCTCCCAAGCTCCAAAACCGCCCTCTAATGCCACATGTTTGCTGCCACACTCACACATAATAAATTAGATGCATGTTAAATTCACATAAAAACACATAAAAATCCAAAAATATGTTTTTTTCTTATTTACTTCTAGAAATAGCATGATTACATGTTGTTTACTTCCTTGAGTAGGTATTGGAATTTCTTTCATGGTTTTCATAGTGCTTTTGGCAAAAGTAGAATTAGCTTGTTAATTAGGGTTTAGTAGGTTTTGCTTCACATTCCAGTCCTTCTCCTTTCTCTAATTAGAGTAGCATCTGTAGAGTAATATTTCTTTCCTCTCATTGCACATAGAGCTTCTTCTGAAATCTATAGAAGTTGGTTGGAGCTACTAGCAATCCCGCGCCGACTGACCAAGTGACAACCTACTTGAGAACTAATACTTGTGCATAAAGCACGGACGCTTCCAAGTTTGTTACGAACTAAAGGGTTGATAAAAGTAAAGTTGTTAGCCCAAGATTTGCAAAATTCTTGCTGCAATACTAGTGCTCATCAAATGCCCTAGGAAAATACCATTTTGCTTGGAATGTTATCTTCTGCTCTGGACTAAATTATGGGTAGTTCGATTTTCTTGGAAAATGTTCTTCTTTTGTTGCTTATGATTTTTCTTTGGTTGTGTAATTGTCTTTTGTTGTTTTGCAATCCCTTATGGAATAAAGGTGATTGCCTTTTTACCTTTGAATTCATTTGTTGCACTTAGCTTCAAATCCAAGTCCACTACTATATTTAGATACATGTTGATCTTCTAATATTTCATTCAAATATTCAAGTCCCTTTTCCAAATTCTTTTTTGAAGCTCAGTTGTGTTTTATCCTACTCCAACTCCTTTAGCAACATGATTTCTCCTTCCAACCTTTCACATGCTTGATTATTTTCATGGAGCTTCTGCTTCAGAGAATCATGAATCTTTTTTCCTTCTTCCATTTGCAAGAGTGATGGCTCAACAACCTCAAACTTTTAATTTATCGAAAATTCCTTCTGGGTTTTGTTTTTCTTTCTTAGCCTCTCTATTTCCTTAAGTGCGCTTACCAATTCTCCTTCAAGATTGACTTCTCCCTCTTCTTTATCAAAATTAATAGCCTCAACTTGTATATTTTCTATGGCCATCAACATAAATTCTTTAGGCTCTCATAATCTTTGTCCTCCTCTAAGGATTGGATAGGATCACTTTCTAAGGAACTCTCTTCTTGAACATAGAAGCCTCTCTTCTTAGTCTTCTTTCTATCATTTTTTACTTTCTTAAATTTATCTTTAGGATCATAATCTTTCTTCTTCTTTTCAAGACACTTTCATGCACAGTGACCAACTTTTCCACAGTTAAAACATTTAAAGGGTAACTTTCCCTTATACTTGCTTGATCCTCGCTTGAACTTCCTCAAAAAGTTTGATTCTTCTTCATATGACTCATAGCATGAGTCATCATGCTCATCCTTGCACTTATTTTTTCTTTGAAGGTTGATTCTTCGGTTTTAGACTTTCCTTTTGAAATTCTCATCTCATAGGCAATAAGTATTCCAAGTACTTGATCTAAAGTGAGAGTGCTCAAATTGGTCATTTCTTCAATGGATGATACCTTGGAATTAAACCTCGGGAAGATATCTTATCACTTCTTGAACTACCATAGCTTCATCTAGCTTATCATCAAGCCCTCTTATGGTGTTCACAATTTCATCAACTCATAAAAAAAAGTTTGCAATATCTTCATCATCATCCATGCTTGAAGATTCAAATTCCATCCTATAACCTTGGATTTTATTGTTATTTACCTTGTTGTCTCCTTCATAGCAGTTTCTCATCTTCTCTCGGATAGCTTTAGAAAATGTGCAATCCATTACTTTGACAAGCTCTGCTTTGAGTAAGTCATTAAGTAGGGCATTAATTACTTAAGAATTGCATGTGAACTTCAACTTCTGATATTTAGTAGCCACTGGTGGAGTTCTTTGATATGATTCTTCCACAACATCCCACACATCATCTCCAAGTGGTTGAATGTAGGTCTGAATCCTCACTTTCGAAAACACATAGTTTGTTCCATTAAACATAGGTTCTCTGTTGGTAAAAGTTCCTTATTGATTTTCCATTGTCCTTGATCTTTCTTCCAGTTGTTAAATTGATCTAAAGTAACTTTCCTCTTATAACAATTGTTAGAAACAATGGAAACCAACACCCTACTGAGAGGGGGGTTGAATCAATAGTGTGGCCAGATTATATAATTATTTACAAATTACACTTTTCATTCACTTTAATAATTATTCATCGATCAAAAACACAACTCAATAATTTAGAACATAACATCATAAACATCAAGCACATGAGAAACATATACACAAGACACCAATGTTCTTCTTATTACATCATTGCCCCATAAACTACTACTTGTAGTTTTATCAGATGTTATTGAAAGGAACTTCTATCCATGCTCGTTTATCTACTACCATTAAAAGGGATAGTTTCCCCTGCTCATTTACTAGTACTCATTGGAAGGGACTCTTGCCCCAGCTCATTTACTAGTCTCTGCTAAAAGGGACTCTTACCTCTTCTCATTTACTAGGACACACGACAAGGATCTAATACCCCTTATCTGCAAGCTTCTACTTGTTGGACCTGTTGATCCATGTTTCATCTATTGTCAAACTAGAACCAATAGGCCACTTATGTCAGAAGCAAATAACTCTTTCTCACAACTACTTCTCACTAAAGCCATCTTAAAAACACATTCAACAATCTCTAATTATTGTTACAAAACACCAATAGGATCACCTTCAACAATTTCTTATTACTGAAAAAAATCATGCACCAAAAACACCAACACTAATCACCAATGCACTTCTTTTCATATTCAAAAACACCTTTTAGATACCAATATTGGTCTCTGATACATGTCTAATGCATACCAACATTATGGATCATGTTGCACCAACAACCTCTAATCCACACACTTTTCTTTACCCTTGTAATTTTGTTACTCGAATTCTCCCTATAAATATTTCTGAAATGATATTTTTCTTATTAGAGACATGTTGACAGTGTTGGACCTACCAAGATTCAAGGGATCTCCCTAGTAAGAAGTCCCAACTACACCTCAAACCATTTGGAGTAGGAGTCCTAATAGTGGGTGGTAATGTAATGACTTTACCGCGGTAGTGCATAGAGATAAGTATGATAAGTCTGGGCTAAAGAAAATGTGAGACCTTGCAATGAGTCAAGTGAGATGCATGGGGGTTCTAACACATGGAGGGCGAAAGGAAGTGTGCCCCTTAGAAGCCTGTAATAGTACGTAGCTCAAAAGGGACACACGAGCGGAATGACATCACAAGCTAAAATGTGGAATAGTCCACAAATTAAAGTGACAGATTAATCCAACAACACGCATTCAACTAGATCCATACAATTGAATAAAATATAGCTCATAAGAAAATGTGTAAGTTAAAACAACATACATTGCTAAAGAAACCAGAATAGTCCAACTACAATAACAACATATGCATGAAAGTGTGATGGCTCTATTTTTATTATTATAAGTGAAATTTCCATCTATAGATACATCATTGATGACCATTAACCCCAATAGTGGAACATTACAGTCAAGAACACCTGCTCCTCCAAAGAAGTATACTTTCTCTAAGCTATGGAGAAGCCAAGGCTCATCACAATACTCCCAAACCTTTACTAATCCTAAGCCTTACCAAAACCTTGGATCCCAAAAGCTCGTTCCATGAGTTATGAGGTTCTATTTTTAATAAAGGGTGGGGTGACCCTTGACATTCCCCTTTGTGACTCTTTGACTACCTTCATGACTCTTCAACTTATTTACAAATAACTCATTACATAATATGATTCCCTTTCATATTCCACTAATGACACTTGGAATTTCACTTACAACCTATTTACAGATAATATTACATTTTCCACATGTACCCATGTGAGAAAAAATAGGCTAGAGATGGCCTCACATGAAAAAACACTATGACTCTGAAGTTTGGGTAAAGACCAACTCAGCAACCTCCACTTGGTGCTTCTTAGTCACATACTCATGCCAAGCTTGGTATCGTGAGATAATCTCCCCAAACTGCTTGATGGTGTCTTTTTGATAGTGGACTCTCGCCTCCATAGTATCTGGGTATACAATCTTGGAACCTGTATCCAACTCATCTTGAAGCATGTACATCATGGTGTTGACCATAATAGGATCACCAATGTACTTTGTATGTTATGTGGGCTGAGCTCCAAGTCATCCCTAGTGGCGTCTCACCTTAGGTGCACCATATACCTATTGATCTCTAGTAGGACTTGGTTCTTGTGTTTAGCCTCAGTGAGGGAACCTATTGAAGGGATCTTGTGCATTCTTACCATGACATCCAAAATCATATACAACCTTGCATATGAGGCCTATATGTTGGTGACGAATGGGGTGAGTTTCTCATATTTCTGGATTGACATCCTGACCTTTGCTTTCTACAGCTCTTCCTGAGGCTTCATCATCTTTGGTAAGTAAAATAGGGCTCCTTTGTATCGTATTGTTCACTCTTGCACATAAGAAATGGAAACATGAATATCCTAAGAGTATGAACAAACTTTTTTCTCCATTATTGTAATCCATGCACATGGAAAATTTATTTATCCACGGTGATGAATCTTTCATATAGCTTTTGCATGGTAGTCTCAAGTGGTTATAATTCATCAAGTATCGCTTTCCACATCTCTGGCATTGGGGAAACTACACTCTTCACTCTAAGTTGTTTTTCCTCTTTCCAAACCTCCTGCAAGCTATTTTCCATTTGTTCATTCTCGGCCAACAATAACTTAACATTTGAGCTTGTTTCTTTTACATAGGCCAAGGTAGCATCGGCAATGGAATCTAGATGCTTTCTAACATCTGACACTATCACCCTTTCCTTCATGAATGCAGGCGATGTGTGATCATCCAGAAAATGTTTCCTTTGTTCCTCTACAATCTTCTTCTACAACTCGTCGAATCAAATATCGTACACATCCATAGTCATATCATCATCAATGAGAATAGCTTCTCCTTGCTTGCTCAGTACTCATTCCTACACTGGAGGTGGTGGAGACTAAGAGGTGACCTCAGGTGATCTTGGCATAAGGTTAGTGTCTTCATTTTGTGGCTCATGCCCTAACTCCATGTTTGTCATTTCAATCAGTTGCTCAATCTGCTGAGAAATCTCTTGATCTTGAATCTGTTCACCCTCTTCTTCAGCTGCTGGATGTTCTGACTCTTCAACCTATATGGCCATTGTTTTCACTATCAATGTGCCTTTCCTTTCTTCTTCCACATGTTTATGCTTCTCTTCCCTTTCTCTCCTTCTCATCTCCTACTCTTCCTTCAATTTCTTCTTCGTTTCCTGCAAATTTCATTGTGCTTCCTCCAACCTTTGATTTTCTTTATCCCTTTTCTCTACCCTCTTTATCCACTACTCCCTCTTTTCCTTCGCTACCAAAGATTCTTTCTCAGTGATGGGATTTTCTCTGATATTGTATCTTTGCTCTGCCTCCGGGTTCTTGTAAATCTTTCTCTATCCCTTGTCCTACAATTGGTTACTACTAATTTTTTTTGTATTTTGTTACTTCCTCTGCTACTATTGCATGAAGAACAACCTTCCAAGATGTGGCTATAATGACTAGCTCTTGGAGCTTAGAGTCTTTGTAACAATGTCTCTAATGGTCCTCCTCGTGCCAATGAAATGTCCCATGGATCCATGGATAGTATTCACAGTGGTTCTTGCAAATACCATGGGGTCCTATGGATTAAAGTCCATGGTGCCGAAATCAAACTCTAATATCTCCTTAGCTTCAATATTTTCATATTTCAAGATCTTAATCTCATATAACTCGATCCACAAAGGAAGAGAGGGCCATGGTCCCTTCTTCTTCTTGTGTAGTCCTACTGATAACCCTATGGAGAGGTGATATGAGACCTCTTGCATGACCATCTTTTGAATTTTGTATGGCATACCTTGGTAGAACATGCAAAGACTTCTCACTGCCAAACACTCTAATAAAGGTGCCATCGAGTGAGGCATACCAATCTACAATGTTAAGTATCACCTCCATCGCTTCTTGGAACATGCAAAGTGGATCCTACTCAAAGATCATCTTGTACAAGAGGATGATGAAATGGTCAGTCATCCTTGCCATTACTCCTCGGTAGCTACAGTCAGAAAGAAAATTGCAATAAATTTTGACAACAATCTCTTTCGATGTCCATGTCTATCTCATGTCAGGAAATTGTTGTTTGCACAGATTGCATCCAGTAAGTATGTGGACATGTAGAATCTCACTTGCTCATCCTTGGGTGGATTCCAAGCATTAGTCACATGGAATTTCAACTGATAAGCCAACAAGTCTAAAAAATTGAATGGCATTCCATCATTCACCAACTGGTCTAATAGAACTACCCAACCTTCAGGAAAGGTCTTATTTCTTTCTTGACTGTATATTCGACATGCAAAGAAGATCAAGAATTGGTAGGCCTTCCTGAGAGAATTTGTCTTGTAAACATGATTGGGTGTCTGTCTGGACTTTGTTGGCTCTTTCACCCAACACTTGACTATATCTCTCATGTTCACCTGGTTGTGCGTGGCATATAAAATTGGGTCCATGTGCCTCATTGGCTGAGGTAAATGATACATCTGATGATAGCTATCTGCCCTGAAGGTGGAAATATCTATCCCATTGGAACTGCTCAATTTCATAGTCTCTGGATCTATGTGTGAGATAATCCAGTTGACAATGTTCATGCATGGGAAGGTTGGGTACCTACATGCAACCTTGTAAAATCCTAACTTCCAGATATTGATATAAACCTTCCAACCCTCTAAGTTTTCCTTGAAGTCTCATGTAAAAGTATCCTTGATCTGTTGACATTTCAACTTCATGCCATTCTTAATGAACAACCAAGTGTCTACATAAAATGGAAAGTTAACTTACACCTACTCAATTGCTTCCCTAGTACTACTCTCAACAGTTTCCTTTGATGTAGCTCTCTTGGAGGCCATGTTAACTGTAAATTCTGGAGAGATGCTCAACAAATATTGTACCTAGAGACAAAGAGGACACTCATGGCATGCAAATTTCAGCCTGAAACCAAAATCACTTCAAGACAAGACCAAATTTGTAAACTGAGCTAATTCTACGAGAGATTGTGCAATACAAGTTCACAGAGGTGAATGGCTACCTACTAGAATTGTGCATTATGCAGTCCCAACAGTTAGTGGGGGAGACTTGTTGACTTGAATTGCATAATGCACAATTCAATCTGGGCACACGCTAGGAGAGTCTATGCATTTCATAGTCCCAGTGGCCAAGGCTTGGAGGTTGGCTCCTAGAAATGCGGAGTGTGCAGTTAGAGCTAGGATAAGGAAGCCTCTACACAATTCTAGAAGCCAAGGCTTAGGCTTTGAGCTCCCAGAATACACAGTGCATGCAAGGGAAAGTGAGATCTAGGCAAGGGAAGGACATATATGCCCAAGAGGAGTGTGAAAATGACCATATATGAAGGATGATGAGATGTTGAGTGCAGATTTGACTGAGTGATGATGCATGCAAGTAAAACAAGTGCGTGAATCAATAAAACTAAAGGAAAATGAAATATGTGGAGAGAGTCACCGCAATGATGATCGTTAGTGTAAAAACTGGGTAATGCATGTGACACTTGGGAAAGGCAATGTAAAACTTAAAAAAACACTTCTACAAGCTAAAAGAATTTAAACTAACAATGGTCATTCAAAAAACAACTGAAACAATGCTCTCACAAGCTAAACAAGAAAAAGTGACAAAAAAGGAAACAAAAGACTAGAAAAGCAAGACTTACCTGGAAAAGCAACGAAAATCGCACTGAAGGTTCCTTAATTTCCTTGGGAATGCTAGAAATCCAAGATCAAATGTGAAAATTAGCTCTAGCTACATTGATTAAAAAGATTTGGCCAATTTAGGGTTTATGACGCAGAGGCCAAAAATCAAGGAAAAAGTGACACTTGGCAGCAATTTCCAAACAAAATTAAGTGTCTACTCGAGGCTGCTAAAAATAGATCCCTATTTTCTAAGGATGCTTTTTCCCTTTTCTTTTTTTATTTTTTTCAAGAAAATTTTCCATGCATTTCCTAGAGAGATTGCACAATTCTGGGAAGGACTGGGCAACTCATTGGCTCATGCACTGAGAAACTTCTGAGCAAGAGGATTTTGTGCACTTTTTAGGTTGAGTGGCGTTGGGATACCTCTTAGGCTCTATGAAATTTCCCAGCTGAAGGTTGGTTTTCAACTGGCTCTACACAATTTTGGACCTGAAGGCTCACTGTCAGCTTGAACTACGCAATTCCCAAGAGCAAGGCTAGTTGTCATCAAGGATTGCATAGTTTTGTAAGGCAAGCCCGAAGCTAGGTGGAAACCAAGTCAAGAGATCATCTTATGGGTTAGACAATGAATGCAGTAAGAAAACACAAGCCATGATGAAAATATGAGGCTCAATTAAAGCACAAGTACGTGGGTCAGGGCTAGATGAACTGCTGTAATTTAGAAGGGAGGCTCCAAAATTAATCATGGGAAAAATTTTGGAGGGTGGTTATAGCTGCTACAACATTGGCGACACACTAATATAACTCTAACTCTTAGCTCTGCATAAACTCTCAAGTTATCTAACACCTTCTCAACTTCTTCCCCAGTACTACTCTCAACAGTTTCCATTGATGTGGCTCTCTTGGAGGCCATGATAATTGTAGCTGCTAGAGATATTCTCAACAATTGTTGTACCTGGAGACAGAGAGGACACTCATGGCATGCAAATGTTAGCGTAAAACCAAAAGCACTTCAATACAAGACCAAAGAAGAAAATCAGGCTAATGCTGAGACAGATTGTACAATCCTAGTTCACAGAGGTGTCTCACTTCCTATTGGAATTGCACATTACGCAGTCCCATCAATTAGCGAGGAAGGATTGTTGACTGAAACTGTGCAATGTGCAATTCAATCTAGGCATAGGCCAGGTGGGACTACAAATTTCATAGTCCTAGCCCAACCCTAGATCTTGGAACTGTGCAGTGCATAGTTGGAACCAGGGAATTGCAGCCTCTGCAAAATTCCAGAAGCCAAGGCCTTGAGCTCCCATAATGCATAGTTCATGCAAGGGAAAGCAAGATCCAAGAAAGGGAAGACCAAATCTACCCAAGAGGAGTAGGAAAATGAGAATATCTGAAGGATGGTGAGATGATGGGTGAAGATCTAACTGCATGATGATGCATGCCAGTAAAACAAGTGAAGGAATCAATGAAACTGAAGGAAAATGAAATATGTGGAGAGAGCCATGGCAACAACAGTTGTTAGTGAAAAAATTGGGTAATGCATGTGACACTTGGGAAAGGCAGTGAAAAACTTAAAACAACACTTCGATGGGCTAAAGCAAGTTTAAACATTAGTGTTCTTTCAAAAAAATAAGTGAAATAACATTCTTACAAGCTAAATAAGCAAAAGCGAAAGAAAATATGGCAAAAGACTAGAAAAGCAAGACTTACCCAAAAAAGTGGTGATGATACACTGAAGGTTCCTTGATCTCCTCAAGAATTCCATAGCTCCAAGATCAAATGTGAAAATGATCTCTAGATGCATCAATTAAATATATTTGGTGAATTTAGCATTTTTGGTGCGAAGGCTGAAAATCAAGGAAAAATCGATAGTTTCCAAAATAACTCAATTGTCTCCTTTGAGCTGCTAAAAATAGATCCCTATTTTCTAGGGATGCTTTTTTGATTTCTGATTTTCTTTAGGAAAAGTTTCCATGCATTTCCTGGAGAGATTGCACAATTTTAGGAAGGACTAGGAAACCCACTAGCTCATGCACTAAGCAACCTCTGAGAAAGAGGATTTTTCGCACTTTCTAAGTTGAGTAGCTCTGGGATGCCTCTCAAGCTCTATGCAATTTCCCATCTGAATGTTGGTTGTCAACTAGCTCTTCAAAATTTTGGAGCTGAAGCCTCATTGTCAGCTTCAGTTGTGCAATTCCCGAGATCTGGTTGGCTTCCATCAAGGATTGCTCAGTTCTCTAAGGAAAGATAGGAACTGGGTGGAAACTAAGTCAGCAGATTGCCTTGTGGGTTAGACAATGAATGAAATAAGTAAACACAAGCCATGATGCAAAAAATCAGGCTCAATCAAAGCATAAGTACCTGAGTCAAGGTGAGATGAGGTACTGTAATTTAGAAGGGAGGCTCCAAAATGAAGAATGGGAAAGATTTTGGAGGGTGGTTGCAACCACTACAATATTGGTGGCACACTAGTAGAAATCCAGCTCTCTCTATGGACCGTGCCTCATGTAAAGTGAGTCTAACTCTTCTAGAAGTATTCTCTGATACTTCGACTGTAATAACTTCTTTACTAGCTTGAGTTAAAGATGTAGTCCCTACCATTCTCTTTATCAGAAACAAACATACCAAGCCAAGCCAAAATGAGTTTTTTTATTGGGGATGATGGGTATATAAATGCACAAGTAATGTAGGTTGTTAGATTTTTAGTTTCATCTTTGGTGTTGCTCCACTGCCAATAGGCCTGAACAGTACCTCGACAGAGTCACTTTAGGAACACAAGCATTGCTTCACTACCAGTGAGCTTGGATAGTACCCTGCCAAAGTTACTTGCTTCACCTCTCTACATAGGAAGCATTTCTCTTCTTTCGCCCTTATTTTATTTTTTTCATTTTTTATTTTTCAAAAACCATGCATAGTCACTTATTTATTTGATGAGGCAGAAGAGGGATCTTGACTCATTGAGAATAGAATAGGTTGTCCCTTTAGAGAAGAATGTTTATGTATACCTATGATATACTTGTTAAGGCTTTCCCCATCTCCTTACTCTACTTGACTAAGTCGACAAGGGTTAATCGAATATAGAAAACTTATTAGAGTAGGTGATTAGTTGAGAGTGCAAGAATCGTGATTCCACCATGATTCTCTCTTAAATAATCGTATTTTTCACCACTGTATCATTGGCTAGAACAAATGAAAGATTCTCATAAAGAGAGGGAATGGACAGATAGCCAAGTTTTGATTATTGTACAAGCTACTCTTTGATTTCACCTTGCTTGTCTCAAGAAGCCAAACAGGGTTTCATGCAGAAACTAACCTATGGGTGGAAAACAAACAAGCTAAGGAAAGAAGCAAGATAAAAGAAAAACAAAGTGAATCCAAAAAAACAAAACAAAAGATAAATCACTACTCCTACTCCTAATCTAAGTAGAGCATGGTCCAACTCACGTGAAGTAATATTTCCAATGTAGCCACTAGCACGTTGGTTGACCTATGTAGGCAATAACATGATTGACAAGAAATATATTCAAACATACCAACAAACAAAAAACATAAAACACCATAAACATTATCATCTTAATCTTGAATGCATCCACAAAAAAAGAAAATATTGAAAGCAAATGAAAGACACTCTCTAGATGTATCATGGTGTCAAGTCACATTGCACATGGACTAAAAGCATGTACACACCTTCAAACTTGGAAAATGAGAAAACATGAGGAAAGAAGAAAACTTTCGCTTTGCAACAGTGCTTGCTACATATGACTCCTCCAATGCATGAGAAATAGGATCGTGCAATTCTGGTGGAGGACACAAATTTTTTTATATGGATTGATCTTTAATGTGAACAAGAGAGTGATGAGGAGCCTGGGGATATTCAACATTTGTTCTATCACTAGTGGAACTAACCTCAATACTACGAGAACCTGACATAGCCATCAGCTTGGGTTGAAGTGCCTTGACAACTTGAGGGATTTCCACATCATTAGAATATGGATCATCAAAGATTGGTGGCTTAGAAAGATCAATAGCTGGTGAATGATAACCGTGATCGGATGAGTGAGTGAAAATATAATGAAAACCACGATCAGAATATTCGAGATGAACAACAACATCATCATGATTTGACAAATCATAAAAAGGGTGCAATGAAAAACAATAATTTTCAACCTCTAGTTTTTTGGAAATGAAATGTTAGAGATTGGGTGGATCTCAGAAGAAATATTTGTCCTCACCACAATCAAATGAAAGACTGACATCCCACGTGCTCTGTGAATGATTGGAAGTGGAAACATCCAGTGATGAATTTTCACAAGATGGAACAAAAATGGTAGAATCATGGAAGATGTTAGGATAAGTCGGATGAGGTGCAGATGGAAGAAGGTCATCCTTCATTGTAGATTCTTATTCAGACTCCCACACATACTCATAAAAAATAATAACACAGATTTATTGTTTGAAAACAACTCCCTCCACAAATTGATCATCATGAACATCACATGTGGAATCTGAAACAAATGAACACAATACACCAAATTCCGTATGATCAACGGAACCAATAAATGAAGGCTAAGAAGATGATACCATGTGATAACCATCAGGCTTGTAGTTCAAATCAGTGTAGAAATCCCAAGCAAGTGGGGTAGGAGAAGATGGTGATAGATCAACAAGTGGGTTCACAACTTCTCCCACCTCATCCTATGGAGATATATTTGTTTGATGAGCAGGGGATGGAGGGTCACTCGGGATGGAAACCTCATATGCCTTAGATTTTGAAGCTCTAATGCCAAGGTATGTTGGGAGAGAGTTGGAAGTTTATAACTTGTATCAATTCTTAGAAATGTAAACAAGATATTGAAATCTTCCCTCCAAAAATCTCTAGTCAACTTCATCTTTAGGGAATTCATAACAGTAATGAAGGAAAAGATCATGAAAGTGCTCAAGAGATTCATCAAGTTCTTTTCACAATTTTAAAAATTTTCTATTTGAGTTCTTTATGGTAAAATAAAATGAAAGCACAAAATAATTCTCTAATCATGTGGTCCAAAGAGTGTATAGAGGCTATGGGAAATGAAAGACACCATTTCTTAACGTGCCCTTCAAACGTGAAAGTGAACAACCCTTAGGCAATGTCATCTGAAGAGACATCATGCCTCTCACAAAATCCACCAAAGGAAATTGTGTGCTTGAACAGGGGTGTTTCATCATCATCATTGAACTTGTATTTGGACAAGTCATATATGACATTCATCAAAACATCGAAATCAGCAGTCTGAGAGAAACATGTCAGGTTTTTTACTAGAACATAAGTCATGAATGATGTGTAGAAATTCAAGATAGACTTCAAGAGCTCAACTTGTCATCTAGCCCTCCTTCTAGAGCCATAAATTTTAATGGTTTTTTACCACCAATATTCAGGGGATCTCCCTGGCAAGAAGTCCCAACTAAACCTCAAACCATTTGGATTAGGAGTCCTAGTAGTGGGTGGTAATGTAACGCCTTGACCACAATAGTGTGGAGAGATAAGTATGATAACTTTGGGGTGAAGCAAGTGTGTGACCTTGCAGTGAGTCAAGTGAGATGCATGGGGGTTATAACACATGGACAAGAAAAGGAAGTGTGCCCCTTAGAAGCCTGTAATAGTACGCAGCTAAAAAGGGACACACGAGTGGAATGACATCACAAGCTAAAATGTAGAATATTCCACAAGTTAAATTGATGAGTTAATATAACAACACGCATTCGACTAGATCCATACAATTGCATACATAATATTTCATAAGAAAATGTGTAAGTTAAAAAAACATACATTGCTAAAGCAACCAGAATAGTCCAACTACAATAACAACGTATGCATGAAAGTGTGATGGCTATGTTCTTATTATTATAAGTGAAATACATACACCATTGATGACCACTAACCCCAATAGTGGAACATTACAATCAAGAACACCTGCTCCTCCAAAGAAGTATACTCGCTCTACGCTATGGATATGTTAGGGTCCCACCCTAAACCCTTATTTATGTAGTGGGATCACGTCATAATAAAGAGTCAATAAAGACCATATTAATAATTGTAAGTGGTTAACCCACTATTAATGACGGGACCACAATTAGTTGTAAATGGGACATGGTATTAGATAGATGGTATTAATAAAACCCATGGTATTGATCCATGGTATTACATGTATGAGTCATATATAAAGGATAGAGACTCCTTGCGAGGAGCATCGTGTCTTATTTTTTAATCAAGCTCTGCTCTATTGGAGGTTGCCCCCTCGAAGAGGCCAGTGAACATTGCTTTCTGAATAATAAAATATTTGTTGTTGACTCTCACTATTCTATGTTCTGGGTATCTTTCTTCGCATATTCTGTATTTGGGTATCTTTTTGCAGGTTAAGAGCAAAAAAAGTGGTATCAGAGCACTTTCCAAGGCCTGTGGGATCTCCATTTCTTAGCAAAAAAAAAATTTGGCTAGAGACGTGTTCCAGCGTCTTTAAACCATGGGATCTGTCGTTGAGCGCATAAACCTACGAATTTGGGGAGACTTGCACGCAGGAAATACAATATGTGGCCATGCTTGTTGGACTCCCTTGTAACCCCTGTGGGTACCCCTTCGAGTAGTAGTGCATTAGATAGAATCGCGTACGGACTGTCTTCCACGTACCTTCTAGGTATATCGGAAGCCCCCTAGCTCCTCTGCAACCTAGCCATAGATAAACCATCAGTCGTCTTGCTGCTACAATACACTGAGAACAACACTTGGAGAGGTTACTCACCTGTATGATAGGGTAGTTGGGTTGTACGGGTAAGGGTAAGGTTGATCCTCCTTAGTTAGAGCCCTAAAACATTGGGCCGAGTACTACTGTCAGACCCTTATGTATATTGCAATCTGTAGCACTTGACACTCCTCGAGACCATAGTTCCCTTTTCTATCTTGGGATCACTACCAGATCCGCTCACGCAAAGGGGTGCAACAGCAGCAGACATCAGTCCAATCTATTAGATCCATCAAATCCGCAGCAGTAATCTATTCCTCTGCTCAGAGCTATTCGATCCGCCATTCAAATCTCTCAGATCCACCTGATCTGAGTAGTTGTGTGGGGTTCCTATACCGGAGCATGATTTTCGCAGGACTTTTGATAGCATTGACATTTTGAGGATTCAGCAACTACAGTATTCCTAAGGAAGGAGTAAAACTCCGTTAGGAGTTTTCAAAATCAGGACGACGAGCTGAGCACGGTGGTACCATTCAATTCTTAGTGAAAAAAATTTGGCGGTCCCAAATTTCAAGAGCATCAGGTCGATGCATGGTAGAAACTAGAGCTCAAGCTATGGCCAATGAGAGGATGGACAAACTTGAACAAACCTTGCACTCTCTCCAAACTCAGCTTGACAGCCTAACCATATTAATCCCGAGCATAATCCCGAAGGGCAAGGAGGACCCCATGAGGAGGCGTATATTGGCAATAGACACAATGAGGGTGAGTCTAGCCATTCTCCTCACCTCTGGGGCCCCCAACAACAACAACAACAACAATTCGCGTCCGAGACCTCCCAAGTTGGATATGCATAAATTTGATGGTTCTCACCCGGCGACATGGATAACACAAATGGAGCAGTATTTCAATCTGAATAACATCTTAGATAATGAGACTCAGCTTATGGTGGGGAGCATGTACTTGGACAATGAAAGGTGGCAATGGTGGGAATGGCATCAACGTTGCACTACACCTTTTTTTACTTGGGCCACCTTCAAAAAAGCTCTTACAGACCGCTTTGACCAGGAATCTTCTTTTTTTGGTCATCTTACTAAGCTCTAACAGACTGGCACAGTGGATGAATATATTACAACCTTTGAAGCCATAGCCTTCCGCACTAGGGGTCTCTTAGATGTGTTCTACACGGAATGTTTTATCAACGGTCTTAAAGAGGCCATAAAAGCCCACGTCCAACTACACCACCCTCCCACATGGATAGAAGCTTGCAAGGTAGCTCGTAATGTGGAACGTGTGTTAGCAGCCCAGTCCACTCGCCCAAATTTCACCGCCAAGGGGCACCCCACACAGGCTCACAACACGACTCAAACACTTAAGGTTCAAAAGGTGTCACCTGCAGAATTGGCCGAAAGAAGAAAGAAAGGATTATGTTACTACTGTGATGAAAAATACTCCCTAGGTCACAAATGCAAGGAGCCCAAATTTTTTCAAATTGATGCCACTAATTACAGCTCATCGGAGGAAGACCCACCACTTGAGGAACCTGAGGCGGTAGAAGAGGAAAACCAAAAGGACAATGTCCCTGACGAACCAGTTGTTTCACTGCATGCTTTGGTAGGGATTGCTTCACCTCAAACTCTCAAAATCAGAGGTTTTATTAAACATCTCCCAGTAGTAGTCTTGATTGATAGTGGAAGTACACATAATTTCATCCATCAAAAAGTCACAGAAGCAGTGCATTGTTTTGTACGAGCAGTTTCTAACTTCCAAGTCCAAATTGCAAATGAGGGCACATTGAAATGTGAAGGTCGCTGTGAAAATGTCAAACTTCAAATGGGGGATTATCAGTTGAAGACCCACATGTTTGCAATACACATGGGTGGGTGCAACATTATCCTCGGGGCTGAATGGCTTCGCGCTCTTGGGCCAATCACAATGGATTTCCAGGAGTTATATATGAGTTTTGAGCAGAACAACTCCACACATACCCTTTGTGGACTCCAGGCGGGAGCCCCCTCTATCATCAACTCGCATAGGATGGAAAAATTTCTAAAAAGGGGCCATCATGGAGTTATAGCTCAATTTAATTCCATCCAGGCAGTCGAAACCAAGTCTCTGCCGATTCATCTTGAGATGCAACAAAATTTAAATAACCATCTGTCGGTCTTTGACAAGCCTCATGCGCTTCCACCCTCGAGAGGGGAACATGACCATAGCATCACCTTGGTTCCTGGGGCCCAACCCCCAAATGTGCGTCCATAGAGATATTCGTTCACCTGAAAGAATGAAATAGAAAAAATAATCAAGGAACTTTTGGAAGCATGTGTCATACATCCCAGCATTAGTCCTTATTCATCTCCGGTGGTCATGGTACTTCAGAAAGATGGGGAATGGCGAATGTGTCCAGACTTCATGGCCCTCAATAAGTTGACAGTCAAAGATAAATTTCCCATCCCGGTGGTTGATGATTTGCTGGATGAATTCAATGGGGCTCAATTCTTCACTAAGTTGGATTTCCGCTCAGGCTACCACTAGATTCACATGAAGGAAGTCGACATTCCAAAGACAACTTTCCAAACTCATGAAGGCCATTATGAGTTCTTGGTCATGCCATTCGGTCTTTGTAATGCCCCATCTACTTTTCAGAGCCTTATGAACCATCTTCTCAAACCATATCTCAGGAAATTCATTCTTGTCTTCTTCGATGACATCCTCATCTATAGTTGCACTTGGGCCGCACATCTTCAGCATGTAGATCTACTCTTGCAACTGCTTTGCAAGCATAAATTATTTGTTTGATGTCCAAGTGTTCGTTTGGCATGGAAGAATTTGAGTATTTGGGCCACATTGTGGGGCGTGCAGGTTTCAAGGTGGACCCCAAAAAGATCCAGGCAATGCAAGGTTGGCCTCAACCTAAGACCTTGAAGAGCCTCAGAGGAGTTTTGGGTCTCACAAGCTATTATCGCAAATTTGTCTACAATTATGGTGGCATAGCGAAGCCCCTCACTCAACTCCTGAAGAAAAAATCATTCTTCTAGAATGAGGACACACAACAAGCATTTACAACTCTAAAAAATGCCATGTGTTCCACTCCAGTCTTAGCACTACCTGATTTCAACAAATCTTTTGTCATTGAATGTGATGCTTTGGCTACAGGTATTTGTTACAATGAAATTTGTCACCATGACTATCTGCAGTTAATATGGCTCCATCAATAGTCATATTGTCCTCCTTGTCAAGCCTCATACCTCTGCTCTTCATGTCAAACTTCAAAAA
This sequence comes from Pinus taeda, assembly GCA_000404065.3. Taxonomy (NCBI): domain Eukaryota; kingdom Viridiplantae; phylum Streptophyta; class Pinopsida; order Pinales; family Pinaceae; genus Pinus; species Pinus taeda. The sequence continues at coordinate 182,928 of APFE030373463.1, forward strand.
GAGAGAAAGTCACTTAAAAAAATGTTTATCTCTGGGTACGCAGGTTCTCTCTACCTTGCCTGCGTGTACGCATTCCAAACACACTGTACCTGCGTACTTGTACGCTCTGTAAGCAAGTCAAGGGATGGGTGCGTACCCCTGTAAAGGTCAAAAGGCGCGAGTTTCATCTTAAAAAAGTTACTTGTGGTCACTTCTAGAGCCTTCTAGACGAGTGTTTGACGTGTATTGAGTGCCTCCAGATGGTTCATGCATCCCTATGATAGAGGAACTTATCCCATCAAGAGAGGAGCTACCCCATCCAAAAGAGGGAGTATCCCATTGATGTTGGAACTGAATAACTTCCTCTAGAACACTATAAATACAGGCATTGGGCGAGAGGAGGGGAGGTTGAAAGCTGAACATTCCAAAGGGTAAATGCTGCTGGAATTAAGACTTCCATTATTAACTTGTGAGGAGAGATTACCATCCTTTCTTGTTGCCATATTGGAAGTGGGTGAGCTTGTCAAAGTAGAGGAAATCTCTTGTTGGACCCTGGGAAGAGCTTGC
>APFE030373473.1:0-11853 GCA_000404065.3 Pinus taeda
TGAACTTGGAGGGCGCATTTGATAGAGAAAGGGCATGTTTGACAAAGAGAGGGTGCATTTGATAGTCTTCTCCAATTTTCTAATTTTCTCTCTTGTTTTGGTTTTCACCTTGGCAAATGATGATTTTACGTATGTAAATGATCAAACTGGATGTAATTATTATTTTTTTACTGTTACCTAGGGTAAATGAATTAGGTAAATCAAGTAGTTGAGGTGTAATGAATCAGTACACTTAAGATAGGAATGAGTCGCTTGGACCATCCTACAAGTTAGCTATCTGTTCATATTTTTTTGTAATATCTTCCTCGCCTCATGGATTCGACCCCTAAGGATGAGGGGAAGTGGTTTTCATGTCTCTTTAGTCCCTTTCTTCACCATAGAGAAAGGTGGGACTCAGTTGGATGTTGTATTAGTGATCAAAGACACTATTGTATCACATTTTGACCAGTATTAATAGATGAGTTGCAATTATTTCTTTGGGATACATGTGGTATGAATGTTTAGCATTATTTCTTCTTTATGACCATCTGTATCAATGTTTTGTATGCTCATCAACCATTTCATGTCTATTATATGGTAATTTTCAAGTTGATAGGAAGAATACATGTTTGCTCATGCTCTTTTTTGGGAAAGTTATCATAATTTGTCCATTTTCCTTTAGTTTAGGAATAATTCATCTCATATTCTCTTCCTAACTTTTCATCAGTCTTGAACCATCTCACTAAACCACCTTTGAAGTGCTAAGCCTCCTACCTACCTTGCCCCTTTAAATGTCTGCAATCATATCTCATTTGCCCTCACCTAGCTTCTTTGACCTAATACTCATCCAACAACCCAGATTCAAATTGACAAAACCCTTTGCACTTTATACCTAGCCTAAAAACCTAATCCATCCAACCCTCCTAGTTGTGATTCTTTGGAGAGAGCCCTCTCTGGCTTGGTAGGGTTAGCTACCAAGTCAAAAGATTGGTCTGTGGTTACTTCAGCTGGACTCTTCCTCGGCCTTAGAGATCCAGAGGAGTGATAACACAATCAAAAGCTTACAAATTGTATAACCCTATCACAAAGAAGACCATAATTAGCAGAGATGTTGTGTTCAAAGAACAATAGTCATGGAATGGAACTATGGACAAAACAGTTGATGCACCAATGCCACTGATGGAAGAAGATGATGTAGTAGAAAAGGAGCAGCAAGAATCACACGTGAAGACACCAACAAGGATCGAATACTCTTCTTAACGACACTACTTGACATGTTGTTGATGTTGCTACTACATATTCTGCTTCTTCTGATGAAAGTGTCACAATGGGATGCTTCTTAGATGCCCATGAAATCACACCTAGACTAAGATGGAACACATAACCAAAAGTTCTCTTCCTATCATCCAAATTTCCTACAAAATCAATATTTGTGTATCCAATAAAAGTGAAAAATTCATATTCACTGGTTATAGTGAGCAATCAAAATCTGACAAATCGTATAACCCTGTCATAAAGAAGACCATAATTAGCAGAGATGTTGTGTTAAAAGAACAAGAGTCATGCAATGAAACTGGAGACAAAACAGTTGATGCTCCAGTGCCACTTATGGAAGAAGATGATGTAGCAGAAAAGGAGCAGCAAGAATCACAGGTGAAGACACCAAATAAAGACACCAAAAAGAATCGAATACTCTTCTTAACCACGCTGCTTGACATGTTGCTGATGTTGCTACTACATATTCTGCTTCTGCTGATGAAAGTGTCACAATGGGTTGCTTCTTAGATGCCCATGAAATCACACCTAAACCAAGATGGAACACATAACCAGAAGTGCTCTTCCTATCATCCAAAGTACCTGCAAGATCACTATCTATGTATCTAATCAAATATTTCTTTTCTGTGCTTGCATACATTATGCCATAATCTCTAGTTCCTGCTATGTATCTTAGAATTCTTTTTCTTGCACTATAATGTATGTCTTTTGGTCTCCATAAATCTGGAAATCAAACTAACTCCTTGCATGATATATGGTCTTGTAGTTGTGAGATACATGAGGCTACCAACCAATCTTTTGAATAGAGTTGGATTGACATCTGATCCTTCATCATCCTTGCTTAACTTTGTACCTACTCCAACTCGTGTAGGGACAGGTTTGCAATTTTCAATCCTGAATCTTTTCAACAAATCTTTGGCATATTCATTTTGATAAATAAAAATTCATTTTTCAGATCGTTCAACTTCTATGCCAGGAAAATATTTCATGAGACCAAGATCTGTCATCTCAGATTATTTCATCATGGCTTCTTTAAATTCATCTATCTAAAAATCACCTATAAAAATCATGTCATCAACATATAAGAAAACAATCACAATCTGTCCATGCTCATTTACCTTTGTGTATAAGGTAGGCTCAATGTTGCTTCTGCAAAATCCATTCTTAATCATGTAGATGTCAATTCTGCTATACCAAGCTCTAGGTGCTTTCTTCAGTCCATGGAGCACTTTCTTCAACCTGTAAACTTTCTCTTCATTACTCTCAACTTCATATCCTAGAGGCTGCTGCACATAAATTTATTCTTCTAGAATTCCATTCAAGAAGGCTGATTTCACATCCATGTTATATACTTTCCACTTGTTCTGAGCTCTTGTGTCTAGAACTACTCTTATAGTATCCAATCTAGCTACCAGAGCAAATGTTTCTCCAAAATCTACACCTGGTTGCTGTGACAAAAATTTTGCTACAAGTCTAGCTTTAAATCTGTCAATTTCACCTTTCTCATTCAACTTTGTCTTGTACACCCACTTTACACCAATGATATTTTTGTCCTTTTGTAAATTAACCAAATCCCATGTATCATTCTTTTCAATAACTTCAATTTCTTCATCCATGGCTTGCACCCAATTTTCATCTCTGATTGCTTCTTCAAACAAAGAAGCTTGGAATGACAACAATGCAAAATTTAAACTAACATCCAATCATCATAAATATCTTTCAAACTTCTCATGTTTCTCTTACCATTGCTTGATTCCTCACCTGATTGATTATTGGGAGAATCTTGATTTGTTGATCTGGTTGAAGATCCATGCTGCTCAGAAAATCTTGAAGTCCTTGTATCTTTCAAACTTCTCATGTTTCTCTTACCATTTCTTGATTCATCACCTAATTGATTATTGGGAGAATCTTGATCTGTTGATCTGGTTGAAGATCCATGATGCTCAGAAACTCTTGGAGTCCTTGTTGATGTGTCTCTGTTTGGTGTCTTCACCTGTGATTCTTGTTGCTCCATTTTTGCTACATTATCTTCTTCCATCAGTGGAACTGGTGCATCAACTGTTTTGTCTATTGTTCCATTCCATGACTCTTTTTCTTTGAACACAACATATCTACTAATTATGGTCTTCTTTGTGACAAGGTTATACAATTTCTAAGCTTTTGACTGCTCAATATAAGCAGTGAATATGCATTTTTCACTTTTATCATCCAATTTTTCTCTTCTCTTGTTAGGCACATGTGCATAAGCTACACATCCAAATACTTTGAGATGAGATACGTTGCAAGACATACCTGACCATGCTTGTTCTGGTACTCTATTCATCACACTCTTTGTAGGAGATCTGTTGATCACATAAATAACACATGCAATTGCTTCTGCCAAATACTCAATAGGCAAGTTTTTTCTTTTCAACATGCTTCTTACCATGTTCATAATTTTCCTGTTCTTTCTCTTTGCTACACCATTCTGCTATGGTGTTTACCTAGTTGTAAATTGTCTTATGATTCCATGTTGTTCATAGTAATCATGGAATTCCTTTGAATCATATTCTCCACCACGATCTAACCTCAATACCTTTATTTGTCAATCACTTTATTTCTCTACTAAGGCTTTGAATTCCTTGAACTTTGCAAAATTTTCATACTTCTGTTTCAAGAAGTAAACCCAATTCTTTCTGCTGTAATCATCAATGAAAGTGAGGAAGTAACAACTTCCACCAATTGACTGTGTCCTCATAGGTCCACACAAGTCTGTATGCACTAGCTCAAGAGGTTGCTTTGCTCTATATGCAACTCTTTTTGGAAAACATTCAAGGTGTTTCTTTCCCAAGATGCAACAATCACAAGTACTAATAGGTTCTTTGATGGGAGGTAATCCTCTGACCATATGTTTCTGCTGCAACAATCTTAAACTAGAAGATTGCAAGTGTCCAAATCGAAAGTTCCATAACCAATAATCATCATAACATGCAACTGTAAAAGTACTCACCTGACCACTGTAATTCATAATTAGAGGAAAGAGTTTGTTCCTCCTCATCTACACCTTTGCTATAAGTTGCTTGCTTGGGGCCTTTCAATATATAACACATTCTTAACCTTGAAAGATAACTCTATATCCTTTCTGTGTCAATTGCCCAACACTTAAGAAATTATGTTTGAGACAAAGAACATAATATACCTATGAGATTGTCTTCGACTCCCCCTGCTTTGTTAGAATGTTGACCACTCCTTTTCCATCTACTTCCATAGTCTTTTCAGTCCCCAACTTTACCTTTGTTTTCACAGATTGATCGAAACTTACAATGGAATCCTTGTTGCCTATCATGTGATTACTGCAACCACTTTCTAATAGCCACACACGAGCAGGAGGTTCATGCATGGTATGGAAATCTAGGAACATGGAGTTAGTACGCTCTGTAGTGACATTAGATCTCTCGTTCCCTTGATGAGCTATCTTCTTCCTGCAATCATGAGCATAGTGACCAGAATTATTGCAATAATAACATCTCACCCTCGATTTTTCAACTCTTTAATTATTGTTGAAGCTTTTGTAGTTGCTTCCACTTTCATGTTCATGCTCTTCTTAGCCATCTCTTTGACCACCATTTCTTCCGCTTAATCCTCCTCCTCGACCTTTTTCTCTTGAAATATAAACCTGACTTTTTAATGTGGTCTCTAAAGTGGAATCCTTATTTCTATCCATCCTTGCCTTATGCAATAGAAGTGATCCCATGACCTCATCAACTGTCATTGATGTCAAATCCTTGGCTTCTTCTATGGTTGCTAGCACAACAACAAATTTGGTAGACAAAGACCTGAGGACCTTCTCAACGACTATTGGATCTTTAATGTCTTCACCATAAATCTTTAACTGATTTACAATAGTTATGACACAATTCATGAAAGAATCGATGTCCTCTTTCTCCTTAATCTGCAGACTTTGAAAATCTCTCCTAGTATTTTGCAACTTTACAGTATTGACTTTGGTTGTACATGTATAGTTTGTCGCCAAAGTATCCCATAATACTTGTGCTAAAGACATTATCATAATCTTTTGGAACATTGCTCGGTCCACTCCGTGCTGGATAAGTTGCAACACTTGTGCATTCTTCTTCTTGTATTTCTTCCATTGTTCCCTCTCTGTATTACTGAGAGCTTGTTCTCCTGCTTCATTCTTAGGTCCTAAAAACCCAAACTGGACATAATCCGGAACATCATGTGCCTGCAACATGGTCCCCATCTTAATGGCCCACACAACATAATATTTCCATGTAAACGGTGGGAACTCGGGCTAGAAATTTAAGAAAGTCATCTTTCTCCAAAAAAATTCTGAAAAAAAATTCTCCATTCGTAAACTTAAAAGAAAAAAAAATTCAACCAAACCCTAAACTTTTTATTTTATAAAAAAATCTTTTTCCAAAAATATTCCTTTGTTATAAAGTTCTGAAAAAAATTATAAAAAAGAAACTTTAATAAAACCTTTTGTTTTTAATGTGCTCTCTTTTTAATAAAATACTTCCTACTCAACACATATAGACTATGATTCCCAGTCAACGTATATAAACTTATGATAAATCTTAATACGTTTACTTTGTAATTTATAAATACGTGTTCTTCGTTTATTAACGCGCCTTCGATGTTAATTAATTGCCGCATTAGTCCTTTAACGTTTCCAATCACATATGGAATCCATGTGCATGCAAAACAACATAATGTAATCAATGTTAATGAGAAAATATGAATTCCTCTTCTCTCACACATACTACTATAAATATGTTTTTCGTACCTCTTTGTAATTCCGCTCTGATATCAATCTGTTGGAAAGGTAGGGGAGACAAAGCATAAATCATTCAAAAAATAAAACACGAGTTTTTGCTCTTCTATTGATCACACAGAACATTATGCTTACAATGAAACTAGTGAAGGGTATTTATCCTTTTCCAACTAGCTACTTGCCTAAAATATCTTGACATGCAACCACACACTCAAAGTTGTCTATCACTTAACTCGACTTGACTCAACACTCAACCACTCAACCACTCAATCACTGAGTTAAATGACTCTATATGTTTAGTCAACTCCTCATGCAAGAGTAATTATCTTATTTTAACATGCTCGACAATATTGGGAAACTATTATTTGTTATTTTAATATTAATATAAAAATAATAATTTAGTTTTAGGGTAATTTAATTAGTGATTGTCGTGACAATGAAGTGTTATGTATTATAAGAATTGAGATTTAAATTCTTTTGTATTATTCGTGTCTACAGAAGGAGTATATGTAAGCACTTAGAGGTTATAATGACAGTAGTCAAAATTTCTTCAGTGTCACATGAATATGAAAACAACCCTCTTGCCAATTCCTACAGTTACAAATATATATTAGGCTAGTTATTATAAGTTTTATAGGTTTAAATTTGTTATTGGCTAGTATAATTTTTATAAGTTTAGATTTATTATGATTTTCATAAAGTTTTGAGCCAACAAGTGCTTGTGCTTTGGCACTGGTAGAATTTTTTCAAAATATTTTTACATTCTCATTATGTGATCTTGGGGTGGAGATGTGTGGAGATTTAGTCTCATTATATGATCTCATTAAGAAATATAATAGCACAACCATATTAGTAAATGTAGTTGATATACGTCATTGATATACATTGATCGACGACATTGTCATACATTGATTAACATATAAAGTGGGGGGGGGGCAATGCTACAACTTGGCATATATCAACCACATTCATTAATGTGGTTATGCTAGTTGGCAACAAATGTCCAATATGAGGAGGATTAGTAGACAATGATTGATCATGGTTGACTATGGCTAAATCTATTTAAGTTATGGTTGAGGAGGGTTTATTATTGTCAACATATAGTTGACTATGGATGACCATACTTGTCCACATCAAACTATACTTTATTATGATATATATTTATTGACAATGGCTAACCACGATTGACCATGGTTGATGATGTTTAACCATGCCTAACTATGGTTGGGCATGATGCCAATTATCTGACCATGTCGATCGTGGACGAACATGGTTTAACATATTTGGACATGGATGGCCATACTTTTCTATGATATATTATGGTTGCCCATGCTAACAATGATTGACCATGTTCAACCATAGAAAACTTGGTTGATCATGTTTGATTATTATAACCATTCTTGACCATAGTTGGTGATTAGGAGTGGATAGAGCATGGTTTGGTATACGTTGAGTATGATTGACGAGAGATGACCATCGATGATCATGGTTGACCAAGGTTTACAATGGTTTACTATGGCTAAATAAATTTGTTTATGGTTGAACATTGGTGACAATGAGTGATAATGTTTGATCTTGGCTAATTGTGCTTAATCATCTTTGACCCTAGTTGTGCTAGTCAAACATGGTTAAATATCGTCAACATATTATTTGCTATGGGTGTACATGCTAAACTGTAAGGGATTATGAACACAAGGGAATAATATAAACCCAAGCGATTAATAGTATAAACCCAGTGTATATAAACCGAAAGGTAAATATTATAAACCATAAAATAAACATGGTTGACCAAGGTTGATTTAAATATTGAGACAATCCTTGTCACAATGAAATGTTGGAACGTGATTGATCATGCTTGACCGCGTTTGATTTTCATATAAATTCCGAATGTGATGTTGTAGCATGGTTGCCCATGGTTGACTTTCATATTGAGACAATCATTGTCACAATGCAGAATTGGAACATGGTTGACCATGGTTGATTCTCATATTGAGACAATACTTGTGACAATGCGACATTTGACCATGGTTGACCATGGTTGGCTATGATTGGTTGGGATTATAAACCTAAGTGAACAATATTATACCCTAGGAGTATGAACCCTTAGATTAATAAACTCAAAGGATTGATATTATAAACCCAAGGGAATAATAAAACCAAGGGATTAAATTATAAACCCAAAGTATATAAACACTAAGATAAGTATTATAAACCCTAAAATAAAAATGGTTGACCATGGTTGATTTCCATATTGAGACAACCCTTGTCACAATGCAACGTTGGACCATGGTTGACCATGATTGGTTTCCATATTGAGACAATCTTGGTCACAATGTGACATCTGACCATGGTCGATATTATAAAGGAAAGGGAATAATAACCCCAAGTAATTGATATTATAAACCCAAGGGATTAACACTAAAACACCAATGGATTATGAACCCAAAGGACTAATATTAAATCCAAGGGCCTAATATTATAAACCCAAAGTATATAAACCCTGAGATAAATATTATAAACACTAAAGTAAACATGGTTGACCATGGCTGATTTTCATATTCAAACAATCCTTATCATAATGTGATGTTGGACTATGGTTGACCTTCCTTAACCATGGTCGATTTTCATATCAAGAAAATCTTTGTTACAATGCGACGTTCAACTATGGTTGACCGTGATTAACCATGGATGACCAAGTTTGATTTTACAAAACATGGTTGACCAACATTTACCATGTTAGACCATGGTTGACCATGATAATCATATTGAGACAATCTTTATCATAATGTGGTGTTGGACCATGGTTGAACCATTCTCTCACAATGCGACATTCAACCATGATAGACCATGATTCAGTTTATAAAACATGGTTGACCATGATTGGCCATTGTTGACCATCATGGATACTATAAACCTAATGGAATAATAAACCCTAGGGATTAATACTAAAAACCAAAGTGATTATAAACCCAAGGGAATAATATTAAACCCTAGGAATATGAAACCTTCAATTAATAAACCCATGAGATTGATCTTATAAATCCAAGGGATAAAAATTATAAACTCAATGCATATAAACCCCAAGGTAAATATTACAAACCCTAAAATATACATGGTTGATCATGCGTGACCATGATTGATTTTCATATCGAGATAATCTTTGTCACAATGCACCATAGGACCATAGTTGACCATGGTTGATTTTCATATAGAGATAATCTTTATGTTAAAAAATATTAATAATATTAATTATGTTAATAAAATATTTTAAATATTATAACCCAAGGGATAATACTAACCCCAAAGGGAATAATATTAAAACCCAAGGATTAATATTATAAAACCCAAGGTAATACTAAACCAAAGATATATATTAATAAGCCATAAAATAAACTTGGTAGACCAAGGTTGATTTTCATATTGAGACAATCATTGTCACAATGCGATGTTAGACCATGCTTGACCATAATTGGTTTCATATAAACAATCTTTATCCCAATTTGACATTGGTGCATGGTTGCCCATAATTAGTTTTCATATTGAGAAAATATACATAATAATTATTAACAACCTTCTTAATATTAAAAAAGATAGAAAAAACATAAAATAATAATAATAAGGGAAAGTATTGCACTTTATTAGTGAAGGCAAAGGCATCTAGCCCCTTTACTATAGATAGATAACAAGGACTTTAAACACTTAATAAGATTCGTCTATACTATGTTACTTTTTACCTTACAATGACACACTCCATTCCAACCCTCAAAGTTTTAATTTGACATTAATGCCCCTACTTGTGGGCTCTTTTATATTTGTCATAGAAGCACAGCCCTCTTCCATGTGACCACCCTTTTCCTAAAAGCACGAACATAGCGAGGATAAGCACGAGACCCCTTCTCATGGGACCACGCTCCGCCATCTTGGACGGTAATTTATAAAAGTCTATTAACATGAGATCCATTCCATTTCACGTGATTTCATTTCATTTGATAGAGGCGTAGGGTTACAAGTGATCCCAGGTTTTCATTCCGGAGTAGCCACAGAAGCATGCCCAGCCAGCATTTCCAGTGCAAGTTTCTTCAGTAACAGCGGTGTTTCGAGATTGAATCTGATTGCGAAAGCTGAGGTAACTTCGTTCGGTGAAGGTCTTACTTATCATTTTTTTCTTTGATTGAAATATTCAAGGCAGATAGTTTTGAGCATTAAAGGCTCTGCAATGGTGATCATGTAGCTTTTGTTCCATCCTCCATCTCCTGTGTATTCATTTTCTGTAACCCTGGCAAACACTGAGTTTGGTGAGATGCTGTCATATTTATCTCGAATTTGTTCTCTAAATGCACTCCTGAGATGACAGTAGCTCCCGATAAAGCTTAGTTTTATCTTTTGTTTTATGTTTTGAGAATTTTCCATTTTCTGTCCTGTTTTGTCAAAATATGTTTGTTCTGGTCGTTTTTAATGTTGATGCACTTGCACTGGTTGCTTAAGCATATTAAATCTTACTTACAACTCTTGCCTCTCTTAATTATAGATTAGGGTTTCTGAAGAAATTTGAGCCATGTCGGACGCTCCGGAATATCGGTGCTTCGTTGGAGGCCTGTCGTGGAGCACCTCTGACAGGACTTTGGAAGATGCTTTTCACAAGTTTGGTCATCTCATTGAGGCAAGGGTAAGCTTCTCGTCCCCTGCGCTTGTCACTTGTATTCTGTTTGGTGCGCTCCCAATAAAATCTGCTTTTATTTATTGAAAGGAAAATTGCAGAGCGAATGCCTAGCTTTATCGTATGTTGAAAACGTAGGGTGCTTTTGTATTTTTCTGGTCGTCAAACTCTCTTTCGGACAAGACCCTTTCTACCTTTGGCTTAGGTGACACAGCCTGAGGATTTACGCCTGGCCTAGCGCCTAGGGCAAACTGTCCATGACCAGTAAACTATGATATATAGCACCAAAAATGGCCGCATATGCCTGATATGCGTTTTATCATCGTCACATCATTCTAACTACTTACTGTGGTAACTTTCTTTGTCCATCTGTCTTTAACATTCATGGCTTCTAATTTACAATTGAAATACTACTATAATTAATGTTATACGTGCATAAGCATTATTATTACTCATTATTATTACTGGACATGTTCTGAACTGATATACAATATACTTTCAGGTTGTGGTTGACAGGCATACTGGTCGTTCCCAAGGTTTTGGGTTTGTAACATTTGATGACAAGAAGGCCATGGAAGATGCCATAGATTCCATGCATGGGATGAGTCTTGATGGTCGCTCTATAAACGTTGAGAGAGCTCGGCCAAAGAGTGATGGTGAAGATCGTGGTGATCGTGGTGACCGTGGCTATGGTGGTGGAGGTGGAAGAGGATATAGTGGTGGTGGCAATTCAGAGTGCTTTAAATGTGGTCTGCGTGGTCATTTTGCGAGGGAATGCCCTAATGGAAATGGATATCGGGGAGGTGGAGGTGATAGATATGGAAGCAGAAGTGATCGTTATGGAGGTGGTAGTAGGAGTAGTAAATATGGTTCTGACCGCAATCGTGGTGATCTTTTTGGAGGACGCAGTCGGGACGGGGGAAGCCGTAGTGGTAAAGATCGTTATAACCGTGACCGTTCTGGTCCATATGACCGTCCAAGTGGCGGCGGGCGTTCTTATGATAATCGTGATTGAGGAATGCGTGAAATGTTCTATACACGTGTCTATCATTATGAATGTTAAATAGGTAGCATCTCTATAGAATGATAGAATCTGAGATAATTCATAATTAATGGGAATGTTCATACAGTTGCCTGTGTATTTCAGGTGTTTGTTTTGGTGGCTGTG
>APFE030373477.1:0-17294 GCA_000404065.3 Pinus taeda
TTAAAGCGCATGGAGGGTCATTTGTAGGTTAACCGTGCATGAGAGAAGCTTATGTAAATTTTCATTCTTTTATTAATAAATTTCCTGTAGTAGCCACGTTGGCGCAGGCCGCGGACTGTTTCCCTCTCTGAGGGTTTTAACCACATCAAAATACTGGTGTATTGATCTGTGATCTGTTTATGAGCGGTGTCCTTTTGGTGTTCTGTCTGAGGAACTTACCCTGTATATTCCTACATTCTAGAGTAAGTCAAATTCATATTTTATAGGCATCATATAGCTAAAAGAAATATTCATTATGCATATGTCCAACCTTTCTTATAGGATTATATGAATCCTATCCAAATGTTACTTTAAATATGCATTCTTAATCTTTCACACAATCATCTAATTATCTGTATCCTACAATGAGCTTGAAAATTGACCAAATGCATTCCTTCATCCTTTTCAAAGTATTGTTTATATATTATATGGAATATATACTGATCCAGTCATAGTGCCTCTTCCAAGAGCCTTCTAAGAGGATGACTCTTACAGGATCACAATGATCCATATTAGCAAAATGACTTCCTCTAATATAATGTTAGAAAATTTGTGGATGAATGTTTTTCCAAAATGGTCCCGAAGCTTTTTATTCTTTAAAGATTAGATGATTTCAATCAACCCAACCAAGTATACTTTTAAACATGCTACTATCATATTCTTCTATCCATGATGCCATACTAAATCAAGATGCATGCTTTTTAGGACTCTTCTATCCTTTCGCTCTGTCCAAGACAACCTCTAACACTTACTAAAATTTTAGATCTGAGGTAACCCTAGACATCTTAGGGTACTCGCATGTGTGAGTCGTAGATAACAAGATTTCAAAATTCACATTATCTCTAGGGCTTCATCCTCCTTCGCTATCCTTCTCTCTTGTCTTCTAGGTCTCTCACATTCGTTCTCCATTGCAGATCAAACTCAAGAAGATACTTGATTGATGTGTGTGTCAATAGGTCAACTGGATTCCTTTATATATCCTTTCTTACGGCTCAAACAGCACTCATAAGGCTGACTTCTTCCTAGTTGTCCAACTTGGTCCTTAGCAGTCTTCTAGACATTTCTATATAAAAATCGATTTTCTTTTTTTGATACAAGTGCTCAAGAGGGTCTTTTACAATAACAATGACTATTTTCACACATGATAAATGCAGGAGACCTAATGAAAACTAAATTGAGGATGAAACCCATGCTCCAAAATATTTTTGTTTCATTCTTTTACATCATTTTCTTTCTCCTTTTAATAGAGACATAATATTTACATCATGACAAGAGTCAACGAAAAATTATGAAGACCGAAACTAGTTGCAATTTGAAACATGGTACATGTATTAATATAATGATATGAAATGAATTTGTTATAAATTAATAACCTTTTATATTGGCCATGATCTACCATGAAGTTTCTATATAAATTTAGACATATGGCAATAGTTGTTTTCTTTTTAATATAATGATGATTAATTGTGGATTAATTGCTTGGTATTTTTTTAGTGTGTCATAATGAACTTTCAAGATATCATAATATTTACGAGCTATTATTTAACTCGCTAAACTTCCCCTCTTACGTAAAAAATGGAAATTTTTATTGATCTAAATTGTTTCATCATATTCATATATTTGGATGTTTACAGGTGAGGATGGTGGAAAAAAATTACAACTTATGCCTATTTTATCAACAGGGTGACAAGGGCAAAGGACCAGTCTCATAGAAGTCCACAGATGCTCCTAAGGAAATTCTTAGTGAAGAAGCAATTTTTTTCCCACCGATCTGATCCAAACAATAAGGAAGCTTCAAATAAAATTAAACAAGAAACTCAGTTCTTTAATTTTGATTCACCTGTAGACAAAAGAGATAAGATGCCAAACCAAAAACTGTGATGGGCCAAATCTATCAATATGGGATAAGAAATTCATTTAATTATCCCATTTATTTATTTATGATTTTAATTATCTCATCCATCATAAAAGTGCTTTTATTTTACAAGATTTTTTGAGGGAGTATGATCCTCATGATGCGACTATGCAGGAAAGTGTGAGTAGTAGTATTGATGCTTCGCCTGTGAGTGATGCACTAGTCATTGAGACTGGTACACCGACTAAACCACAAATGTCAAGATCTGCATCCGCTTAACAACATACACCAAGATATGGCATGATGATGTGGATGCAGAGCATGATCCCATCACACATTTTGAAGCGAGCCTTCCTAGATATTCCCATGTTACTAGCGCGGGAACACCATTGATTCTATTTTTGGTACATGAGGACCATGTCCCCATGAAATTAGAGAAAATTCCATGTATTTAAGTAGTTTTTTAAATATTAAGTACAATGTAATTGAAATTTACGTATAGTCTATGGTTATTTTAAACTAATGATAATATCATTTTGCAAGAACCAATGTATTCTATAGGTTCTTGTGTGACCTAACCTTGGAAATCTTTGGGCCTGCCATTTGCACAAACTGGAAATCCCAAAGTCCAAGTTGAAGGATGAAATTAGCAACAATATGGTTGGCCTGTTTAGTGAGGGTATCTTTAAAAAAGTTGGAGTTACCTCGAAGGTAGGCTTACATTTAAAATATATGCGGGACGAGTATAGGGTACATTTAAAAAACAAAAGTAAGTAGGAGCACCCTACAATGATTCTAGAGAGGGAGTGGAAATCCCTTGTAGTAGGTGCAATTGATAAGGCACTTTGGAAAGAAGGGAAGAAACCACCCAAAGTAGGAATGTAGGAGACACTTTTAATAATCTAATTATGATCATTTATAATCATTGGGACATCTAATTAATTTTTTCAATATTTTCAATATAGGCTCCCCGATACATCCAAATCCATGAAGGCTAGAATAGTTAAACATGGGAAACATCATCTTGGCATGGGTGGTTACTTAAACTGGATGCAAAAATTTTCAATTTAAAAAAAAAAAATTACATCCAAATTATAAATTCTTAAAAATTTTAATTTAATACCACGAAAGAATAAAAAATCATGTTCTCATGCAAAATTGTAGGAATCACAATTCAAAGAGGTTGACACAGAGGAATACTTCAAGCTTTCTTACAAGCACAACTATAAAGTCTTGGTTGGACGTAGGACAAGCTTGGCATTTTCACAATCTTCTGGCACCCAACCTACCACTCAAGTAAATAAAAGCAATGAATGGAATTTATAAATTATTACTTGTATAATCTTTTGGTTGTTATTTTTGGCCATAAATTAATGTTCTTGATTTTAAAAAGAAAGAAAACAATGTAGATACAACACATGAGCCTAGTGATGGTGGAGTGACTCTTGAAACTGATGTTTAGCTGGTACTGGAGGTATTTCATCTGTTACAAAAAAACTGTAGTATGGATTACAATTAAAAATATTTAAATGCAAATGGTGTATTAATTATAACCTTTCTTATTTCTACTCTAGAGCATTTATAGGGTGAGGCTAGAAAAAAGGAGGAACATATGGCCATATCTGAAAGTACTCCATACCCCTCCACCAACAATGTAGGTAAAGAACACTCTACTACTCTTTTTATTAATAAAACACTTGTAATAATAATTATTATAAATATGAATTTAACATTTCTTTATTATTGTAGTTGATGCTTTGCCACCCTTGGAGAAGCATAAATGTATGACTAGGACGTAAGAAAGGCATACAGAGCCCCATAACAACTGAAGGGTAAGAAGATGTTCATGTGAGATACCTAAAAAAGAGAAAGAGACCAAATAATAAATGACTATATAACTTGTTTATATAGAGCCCAACTTTTTGATTACCACTTTTTTGACTCACACCTTGAATGCCTCATGGTATGTGCACATGTAACTTTTTACTATCTTAACAAAAATTTGTGATTTTTTTGATGGAAAAAAATAGAATGACCTTGTTTCGTTTTATGTAAACATATTTTTTTTGATAAATTTTATTGAGATGAAATATTTTGTGGATGTACGAATGAGTGAATGAATGAATGAATGTTTTTTATTTGTTTTTTTTATATATCTTAATGTCTTACTTTCAACTATTTCTTAGTAGATAGATTAGGTACTAGGGAATTGAGAGTGATGTAGGGGGGGGGGTGGATAGGGGCAATGAGAGATTCCACCTTCATGTGGTTGGACATATTCAATAGAAAATAAATTAGGATTTGGATAATCTTGGAAAAAAACTCCCTTGATATAATAAAACAACAATAAATTCAATGTGGACTTCATTGTTGCTTCATCGAGTGGAAGGAGGTTTGCTCCAAGATTAAACTACTCCAACAATTTATTCTCAAAACCAAGAGGATTTCATTTAGGTATTCATGTGCTAAAGTATTTTTAATTATTATTTATTAATGCGATTAAATTTAATATTTGGTCAAATTTAATCTAAGTTTTCCTCATTGGGTTTAGGAATATGTGTAGGACAACCAGTGTAAATTTGAATGTTGAAGTGCAACAACTAGCGGAAGAAAATAGCTCAAAATGGTAACATTGCATTTAGAATTCAATATTCCGTTATTATTATTAGGCATTTGTTTTATTACCAAATATTCAAAATATGTCCATTTATTCCCTTTCCCATTGCAGTTGCCTGAACCTATTCCCTTATTTCAAATTCTTTATTACATATCTAAGATTTAAATATGAAAAAATTGTGATTAAACAGGTATAACAAACAAATTTGCAAAAAATCTACAAAAAGTATGTCTACATCTGAGTCTAGCAAGAAATCTAGCCAGTTTAATTGCAAGAGTTATTCAAGGTAAGTTACATTCAAGTTGATGACTTTTTTCTTCTACATAATGAAATGCACTAGTTACTGTATTTGTATTCATATGAGTGGTAGATATTTGAGCTGGCTTGACATTTCTTTTGTATTTCAAAGGGAGCGATTGTACAATCTAGTAATTCCAACTTACAAAGTTGTTTATATTGGAAAGAACATATTTCCACAAATGGAAGAAGGTTTGAGTACTGGTAACTCAAAGATGTATTATTTGTTTTTATATGTCACTATCTAGTAAAAAATGATGGAACATGGTCGATATCATGAATAGCAAGATAAGAGATGTTGGAAAATTGATTAAGGAAGCTTTTAATTTCATTTTCCATTACATAAAACCTACTTGTGGCAAATTATGTTATTCTTGTTCCTAATTATGTTTGTGTTCTTATCATAAAATAAATTAAAAAAAAATAAAGATCACAACCATACAAAAATAAACACAAGATATAGGCTCTAAGCCAGGGTAAAAACCCCTTCAAAAGGAAAACCCAAAATAACTCTCTTCTTATAGAATCACTTTCAAAGGAGACTTCTAAGACCAAACCCTAGACTAGGCCTCTCACCAAAAACCAAACCAGCGAACTAGAAGATCTACCTCAATAAAAAAAACAAAGTTACCAAGGGAAATGAAGTAGGGATCTTCTGAAAACAAGGCTCGTCTAGCCTCTTGTCCTTCACAAAACATCCTATAATTCTATTACAATTTTTGGACCTATGGAAGCCCTAGAAAATTTAGGGTATCCACACATGTGAATAGTATAAGGAATATTTCATACCTTTTCATGGTTCTTGGACTTCCTCCTTTGTTAACCTTTTACTTTGCTAGCCTACTTGATCCCGAGATCCTTTCTAAACGCTTATAATTACTAAAAAACCAAATGTTTCTTTGATACAAGTTCCTGAATGGGTATTTTACAATGAAAATTAATCTTTGACTCATGAAAAACTTATGACACCTAATGAATTATAATTTTTGCATCAAACCCATCCTCCAAAAATAATTTCTTTACTCTTTATATTATTTTTATTTCTCCTTTTTACATAATAATTACATCATGACATGAGTCAAGTGACAATTATGAAAACCAAAACTAGTCACAAATTCCAACCCTCCCTTGTAACTAGGGAGGTATTCATAATTATCCCACTGGTACAAGGAAAGTACTTCCTTTGAAAATATATCATAAGAAGAGTCAGCTTGATAAGCCAATTGTAGGCATCAACAACATGGCTAGCATTACTTTTTAGGCCTAACTAGACATTATGCTCGGAGGATTTAAATGTGATACATTGGTCCTTAGTACCTCTCCAAGCCATATACCCCATTTGGATGTTGACAAGTTATGTAATTTTAGGACCATTCTTATATTGAATTCCCAAAACAGAATCCTTAAAGAATAATCATCCTCTTCTATCACTATTATCTTGGACACCTATCCCATCCTCAAAGAGTATTAATCCTCTACATCTCTTTCATGGATTCTACAATCCACAAGAAGTTCCAATGTTAGATTCTTATCCAATCCTCTGGACTTCCTTATGGCCTTAACTAACTCTTATAGTTGTTACTCTTGGTCTAGTGCATGACACATGTTAGTGTCAGTGTCTTCAAACTGCCATAAGTGATCAAAATTTACGCTTTTGCATTTCATACTAGGAGTCCCATTCCGATGAGGTTGCATTCCATTAGGTCATGGATCTATTGATGATAGGGTTTGTTTCAGTTTCTCGCTCATGATATGTACTTGCTAACCTCCTTTCATACCTTTCAATCAATTATTTATGCCCATTTTCAGTTCATTTCATCAATACATAGGGTTTCAGTCTCATTAGGTCGTAGGGTTTCCACCATGGTCAAAATTCAGTGATTATTGCTAATAATGGTCAACAAAGACACGAGGAGGTCAATAATGATCAGAAAAGTCATAATTTGTTAATTGGTAAGCTTAATAAAGTTCTCACCTCAAAACTAGTTTTGAGGTGAAAGCAGAGCATTTGTATGTTATCTTTAAATTTGAAGTAATTGTATTGTTCCCATATGTAATAATGGTTCCATGCTACTCCTGGACATCTGGTGATGTTTCCAAAAGTACTTCCACTACAAAAATCAAGTCATCTTGAGCACCAATTCACCTGCAACAGCAAGAGAGAAACAAAGCACTAAAACCATAAATTCCTATCCCACTGAGCTAGGGTTGGCTATGGGATCACATATATCTGAGAAAAGGAGGTATAATGGATATAAGAGGTATGATTCCATTTCATATCATCAAACATTAGGTCTCCATCATTTGTCGAGAAGTCATTCCAAAGAACAAGCCATTCGCCATAGATAAGGGATGATTTTTCTTGAAACTATGTTTCTGAGCAAGAAAAGATGAATTTGACAAAAGTGAGAGAGGTTTTTGTCCATAATTGACCCAATAAGAAAAACCGTTTTCATTTTTTTACACAGGTTTCATGGTTTGGAATAAATGTCGAAAACATCATTTTGCCTTAGGAGGGTTAATGCACCTCTAGAGTGACCTTGGTAAAATCAATTGTTATCTTAGTTGGAATTCCCAAATGACTTGCTTGATGAGTCAAATGATAAGTAGACAAAAATATGTTTCCAATGAGCTATCATGAGCTCAATTTGGAGTTGAGGAAGACCTTCAAAAGTTTAATCTAACAACACTCTTCATTTTGGCAGCGTCATTCTACAAATTTTGACCAGTCTTGGGAGATTGGACGTTTTACAAGGAAAATGAACTCCAAATTGAAAAATTAAATATGTTCTGGAAATTAGACTCAACAATATTTCCAACTAGCTATGCTCAATTTGGGCACTGGGAAGGCCTTCCAAAGTGGTCCGCGAAAATGCTCTGAACTTTTGAGGAGGGTGCTGCGTTTTTGAGTGCGCACCTGGCAGCGTTTCTCTATGCAAATTTACACAAGCACTGTGATTTTAGAGTGGCGCTATGCACCTATGTGAGGTGTTTTGTTTTTGCTGAGCCAAGCCCAAACCATTTTGAAACTGCTAATTCACCTCAAAACTTTCATTTTCTCTCTCTTACAAGTAAGTTCATCTATCATATCTTATGTTTTAGGGTTTTGTTTGCCAGGTTTGGTGTTTTGCATTCTGAAATCTAAAACCCTAGCCTCTAGGGTGAAACCATAGTTTTCTTCATTTCACTAGTGGTTATATACCCTATCTACTTTCCATTATTCCCTAAACCTCATTCCCACATACCATATTTCCTAAATCTCATTCCCCTCATACATTTTCCCTAAATTCCTACTTACACTCTCCATTAACCCTACAAACACTACTCACTCTCCCTAAAACCCTACTCATCCCTAAAACCCTATTCACACATCATACTCTCACATATTTCTTCATCTTCACTTTGTTCATTTCATTCCTTCACCCTATCCCATCATCATCCATATAAAACCATAAGTATTCACAACCACAAAAAAACAATGGAAAGAGATAGTGAATATGACTATGAGGAAGAGACATTCAGTGATCGTTCCATGGAGAGACATAAGCAGTAGAGCAAGCCTCATAAAGGAGGAAGAATTATTAGAGAAGAGACTACTAGTTTGAGGGAGTTACTACCTTGTCCACTTGCCATTTCTTGCTTTAAACACCATGCATGCTTTGATTTTTGTGAAATGATAGAAAGATTCGGATTTCATCATGAGTTGGCTAGGGTATTTGTGACTCATTTGCACAGTAATGAAGTAACCCCTGCCAGAATAACATTCACCATATCACCAGCTATTATCTCAGAAGCTACTGGAATTCCAAATGTGGGTGAAAATTGGTACAAATGTCAGGATATTGATGAGGAGTAATATGAGACTTACATCAAGGCTAGATACAAAGACAAAATGAAGAGAGTATTCCCCTTCAAGTTTCTGGAAGATAGGTATGCTCCATTAATGAAAATTGTTATCAATTACTTCACTTGTGAAGGTAGGTTCTCCTGGTTATATGCCTATCACATTAGACTTATCATGCATTTCACTAGAGTAAAGATGATGAATATCCCTTACTTCATGTTTAGAAACATTGAGAAGAAGGCACATATTGTAAAAAGAAAGTCATATCCCCAACAGTTGAATAACATTTACCATTACTCTTTAATCAAAATCATTGTTCTTTACCACCTGAACCTCCTTAAGATGCCATGGGAGACTTTCATTTCTGATGATATGTTCAAAGGTCAACAAATATTTTCATCAGTACATCATGAAGAAGGTGGACCTCAAGCCATGAAAAATTCAAAGAGACTGAAATTATTGGAGTGCTAGTGTTTGTGACATATAAGAGGGGTACTAGGAAACTTTTTGCAGCTGCTAGGCAAGTATTATCTCCACAAGGTGTGGAAGGGGCTTTGCTTTCTTCTTCAGAAAAATAGGTACAGGCTGAGTAGCAAAGCAAGGGAAAGGAAAAGGTGCAAGAAGAGGATCTTGGCGATGAGCAGGAAAGATATTTTGATCTTGTTGAGAATGAGGAGCCACAACAACACTTTACTCATCATGAGGTTGAAATTATTGACTTGGAAGTTTAGGATCCGAAGACTGTCAAAGACATTATCATAAAGGAACAAGAATCTGAAATACAATCCTTGGAAGATAAATTAGAGAGATATAACTTCATCATTAAATATTTAAAGCAGGAAAACAAACAATTGAGTGACAAGCAAATCCTCATGGAGATGCAAATGATCAAAGAAAACAGGCAAAAGGCCAAGGAGGCTCATGTCAAGTTGACCTCAATTGAGCAAGAGATTGAAAATGATAGGGAAAATTGGCTTGAGAGGGTCAAAATACACCTTGAAGGGTTGATTGATAAGGCTAACATGGATAAGAAGATGCTTCGCCACATGGCCTACCATTACTTGACTTGCAACAAAATCTGTAACATAAGGATCAGGAAACTTAAAGCTAGGTTGAGGAAGGCTTTGAAGAGAAAAAAGGAACAATATAAGTTTAAGATATTAGCTGAAGCCTCACTAGCACATAAAAGCAGTTGATGGTGGTGCATTGTGCAAAGCTAAGCAAATTTTGAGAAATTTTTGCATTTTGCAATTTCGAAATTTTTTACACAGGAAATTGGCTTTTCCCTGGAGCATTTGTTGGAGGAAAATTTTACATTTTTGGATTCATCATGATGAGAGCATAAATCCCAGAAAATTTCAAAATATTTGGAGCAAACCTGGCCCACCAAAAGGTCCAAAAACTATAAAAAGTGACCTTTCTGCCTATTTTTGGACACACAGAAGCTGCCTTGGTAGATTCAAGTTTTGAGGGGGGAAATGACCTCCAAATTCAGAAAGTCAAGATGTTCCAGAAACTAGACTCAAATTCCTTTCCAATGAGCTATATTTGGCTCAATTTGGCTAAGGGGAAGGCCTCCAAAAGTGGGTGGAAAGTGGCAATGCGCTTTTGGCTAATGGCACTGCGCTTTTGGCCAGTTTGCCAAAAAAACCAAATTTCACCTATCTTCTCTGAAAATTCACTTTCACTCTCCTCGTGGATGATTTTGATGATGTAACTCATGACTTAGCATGTAAATGTAATAATGAAATGATCTTAGAGGGTAGATTCATTAGTTAGAGGTGGTTTGGGGGTCAATGAATCAGTTTCCCTGCTTATAGAGGCAAGTTGTTCCACTGCCTATATTCTTGGTCCCTATTTGGAAATGATTGTAACAAATCCTTTTCTCTTGGTTTCAACCCCTTATGGCTAGCATAGGTGGTTTGATGTCTATATTATGTATTTTTTCTGTCATTAGCAAAGGTTGGACTCTCTTGGATGCTCTGAGCTACATTGTACACCTTTATCAACATTTTGGCAAGGAAATAAACCAGGATTTGTAGATATTTTTATGGGATACTTGTGCTATGGTGTTTTTGCATAGTTTCTTCTTCTATTATCAATTTTTCACATGCTTTATGTATGCCACAATCTAATTCATTGCTTCTAGCTGAATGATATTAAGATAGACATGTAGAATTCATTGTTTACAGTGCTCTACCTTGGGAATCCATTCAGTTTTCTATGTTTTCTACTATTTGAGAAGAATACATGATATTTTCATGCCCTCCTCAGCTCCTCACTAGTCTTAGACCTATCATCTCACTCAATTTCAAGTGCCAAAGCACCTACCTACCTCGCCCCATAGAACACTCTGCATCCTGACTTAATTTCTCGGACCCAAAACTGCCTGGCTCCATTTGATTCAACAACAAAACCAACAAAATCAATAAAAAACCCTAGAGCTACTATACCTAGCCTAAGATATTTACCTAATCCAGTCACCTTGACTGAGATCCTAAAGGAGAGATCCCTCTCCCGACCTGGTAGGGCTAGCTACCAGGTTAAGCGTGGTTTGTGGCTGCCCTAGAATTGCCTTCCTTCAGCTTGAGGTCAATCTAGGTGATAAAAACACATAAGGATAAGAACTATCCATCGTCACTCCCTATAAATGAGAGAGAATATCACTATTCTCATTTTATCTTGAGAATCAATCCTTGCTCCTATTCAGGGAGACTCCTTTACACCCTTTCAAATTCAAAGGAGATTCCTTACTTCCTTTCAAACTAAGAATTAAGCACCACAAGTATTACAACTTGTCTTGTAAGAGTATCAACTACCAGATTTGCATGGCTCCCTCTTTCCTCCACATCTCATTATACCAAGCTTTCTATTTTCCTGGTATCATAGGGCCATGTTCTTATTGTGATAGGTTTTAGGTCATCAATCTCGTACATCACTTTCATCTTTTCATCACTAAAAATTATAGTTGATCATATCCTCCTTATGAAAGTGATCTATTTGACCTACAAGTTACCTTATCTTACTACTACCTCTCAATCTCAACATGAGAAAATATTGAATTCATTGTTTCTAGATATTGAGCTTCCCTCAATATTTCATTCATACAATTAAACTTTCCTCAGTTGTCTTCTTGTATTGCTTCAACATCCTTCCAGGTAGCAAAGAATGTGTTTTCCAAATAATTAATAACAAAAGCATTAAAAATATAATTCATCATGATAAATTTATCATCATCAACATCCTTGTGGTTCATCTCCACTTGAATCTTTCTTCATGTATTAGAGTGCCCAAGGACCAAACTTGATTACTTGATTATCATTTTATTTTGAATATTGTGCTAGATGTTGGTCATTAGTGTATTTATATCCTAGCGAGAAAGTACATTTTTATCATTTTCTATAGTAATCCATATTCATTCTTTTAGGAATCAAATGAAATATTCATCATGCATAATTCATGATGAACCTTTTTCTTAAGAAGGTGATTCCTTTGAACTTCAAGTTATCTTCTCACAGTACTATAGAATATGAAAACATCTTGATTTCATAGTTTCCTATCATTGAGCTTCCCTTAATATTTCCATATAGTTGAATTTCTTTCAACTCATAATGAATTCCTCTAACATTCTTCTAGGTAGAAACACAATATGTTAACTAGATAACCAATAAAAATTTGAAGATTATACATACCTCATCATGACAACTTTCTCATCAACATTCTCATGATCCATCTCCACTTTAATTTTCATTCTTGCATGAGAGTGCCCAAAGATTGAAATTTATTACCTAGTTACCATTTCTTTTTGATGTTTATTTGAGAATGTTTTAGAATTTTATCCATTCTAGAGTAAGACAAATTCATCATTTCAGGCATCAAATGAAAGATTCATCATGCATAATTCAAGACCAACCATTTTATATAGGATTTTGTGTATAAGAATCCTATCCAAAGTTTATTTAAACATGCATTCAATCTTTCATATAATGATCTAGCTATATGTCCTTGACCAATTGTCCTACATCAAACGATCCTACAACTTGAGTAACTACATTCCTTCATCCTTCAAGACTTATTTCCATACTATATCTAATATACTAATATTGTCATAATGATTCTTCTAAGAGCCTTCCAAAATAATGACTCTTATAGGGTCATGATGATCTACTTTAGGCTCAAAATGATTTCTTCTAACATAATGTTAGACACTCTATGGATGAACACTTGCGTAAGGTGTTCCTTTTATTTCTTTATGTACAAACAACTTTAAGTGCAACCAAGCAGGATCTACAAAGACATGATGACGATCTAGGGTTTTTATGGATTTCCTAAAGAGTGTACTCCTAAGGTTCTTAGAAACCTTATGGATTTCCTAAAGAGTGTAATCCTAGGGTTATTAAAAACAAATCCTACATTCCTTGACTTCTCCCTTGAAACTTCAACCCTAAGGATTTTGTGTCATACCCTAAACTTGATCTAATTCCACCCTCACTATATTTTACTATAAACCCCTAGATCTTCCTTGCAAACCTTAAAATATAGTATCTAGTGTTTCTATGAGAGAACAACTATATTAGGGTTAGGTTTAATTACTTAACAAGCTTTACTAATTCAAGTATCCTCTATGATTTTAAATCCCTAGATACCAAAAACTTTCAAACCCTAGATTCTAGTCTTACAAAACCTTAATTACAAAAAAAAACTTTATAAATTGAAATGAACATAAAGAAACTTTGCACATACCTCATGCCTCATTCTTTTGCAAAGATTTGATGAGACATTGTTTAATGTACCCTTATTTTCCATGATTATTATAAGCTTCTAGAAAACCTTCTTTACAAGGATTACACATCTTTTTCCTTCATAATCATAAGAAGCTACTACAACGTCTTGTTCAAGATCTTAAAACTTGATCTTATAGTTAAAGGAATTGTCATTTCCACTATTGTCATGATCTCTTAATCACAACTAACTTCAAGAGAATATCAAGTCAATATGCTTTCTCAAGATGATCAATTATTGCTTCTTTTTCTACACAATCATTTTCCCTTCATGACAATATATATGGAATGAAGCTTATTCTATCACATCTAGAACTTTCGATCCTTTGGATAGGACTTGTTACAAATGCTTCAAACACCTTGAGTCTAGGCTTATAATGCCATTCCAACTTTTGATCTATATTCCTTAATAAGTTACTTCTCTTCATAGGATTGTAGGGTTATTCCTATGCCATTGTAGGCTTCCAAATCTTGAGTTTACAAAATTCATTTTTCTCTTCGTAGGATAGACCTCTTCATGGAATGTTGAACCTATTTTAGATCAATAGCCTTCATGCTTTGAATAATTTTAGAATCTACAGATTTCTTGCACAGGGATTAGAACTTGGTTCAAATATTTATACTCACTATAGTTGGTATAACAATGGTTGAGATTTGATTTAATCTGACTCATCTCTTTCTCAAATTCTAATGAGACCACAAAATGGTCCCAACAATCTTCAATATTATACACAAAACAATCCACACAAATGCTAGTCCTTATCTCTTCTTCCTTACTGCCTTTATGTGCTTTTCAAATCTCTTGAAATGGTGGCATGAATACCTCATAAATTTCATATTCCAAACCTAGGGTTGCGGCTTGATTGCAGAGGCCCAATCTTATTTTAATTTACACAAAGGTAGCCTAGAAATTACCTGTTCCAATTCGGATCTTAGTCTAGTTCTCTTGTCCTTGAAAACTGATGTAAATAATATTTTTCTTGGCTTCTTGGAGCAATGTACAAGTTCTTTCAGTGATATTACAATTTCCAACGTTTACATCCTTAACTCTAATACCATGCTGGAAATTTAATTAGGGAATCTTTTACTTCCATTTTCCATTACATAAAATTTAGTTGTGAAATTATGTTATTCTTGTTCTTATCATCAAATAAATGTGAAACAATAAATATCACATCCATACAAAAATGAACATAGTATATAGGCTCCAAGCCAGGGTAAAAACTCTTCCAAGGGGAAACCCCAGAAATACCTCTCTTCTTGTAGAACCACTTTCAAAGGAGATTTCCAAGAATAAACCCTAGGCTAGGCCTCTCACCAAAATCAAGGTCATCCAACTCAAATATCTACCTCAAGACAAATAAAAAAATTACCAAAGGAAGAAAAAAAAAAGATCTTCCAAAAACAAGACTCTTCTAGCCTCTCATCCATCCTAAAAATAACCTGCAATTCACATGTAATTTTCAGACCCGTGGAAACCTTAGAAACTTTAGGGTATTTGCACGTGTGAATAGTATAGGGAATATTTCAAACCTTCACGTGGTTCTAAGACTTCCTCCTTCTTTATTATCTTTCTTCTCATGTATTCTAAGACTCTTGCACTCTCTCTATTGTATATTGAACCCAAGATATGCCTGCTTGATATATTTCTCAATGAGGTTGAGGTCCATCCTTTTATAGTTTTTTCAAGAGGCTCAATTAGCCATTTCGAGGTTGAATTCAATCTGGTTGGCTGACTTGATATTGGTAGCCTTTATAGGCACTTCTAATTACAAAATTAATTTTTCTTTCTTTGATACAAGTTCCCAAATTGGTATTTTATAATGACAAACACTCATTGAATCATTAAAAACCTAGGATAACTAACGACAACTTGAGTGTGAAACCCATACTCCAAAAATAATTTATTTTTATTCTTTACATTATTTTTCTTTCTCCTTTTTACATGAGAATTAAATCATGACATGAGTGAAATGAAAATTATGAAGACCAAAATTAGTTATAAATTCCAACAAGAGATACATGTAATTTTGATCTTGTGGTGTCGCCCATTGCTTACATGTTCAATTTCTACTTATTTAATACCTTAAGAATAAGTACTACAAGAATTAAAATCATTTATAATTTTATGTTATGCAGCAAAGAAATTTTGTATCCAATACATTGGAAGCCTAGCGAACTTTCTTACACTAGGAAGAAATTTAATTTTTACATTCCAGCTTCTACTAATTCCAAGTTTTATAATACCTGAATTGAAATGGCACTTTTGAGTTAATTCCAATCTTCGGATCTTTTGTAGATATTAATTTAATAAGAAGACAAGGAAGTCAACTTGGTAGAAGCATTTAGAATTGATTACATGAATGGAGGTGAGATAACACTAGATTTTTATCACTGTATGCTTGGATTATTATTTTAATATATGATGCCATTCTTGTTGAAAATGGAAACAAGAAATGCTAAAGTTAGAAGTGCTAAAAATAGCATATTGGGTACCAGTGCTGGATTGGGCAACAGGGAATGAAAAATGGAAGTGCTAAAAATAGAATTCTATTTTTAGTAGTTCGAGATGGATTCCTAATTTTAGTCAGTCCCTGGATTAAAATAGGAAGTAAAATTCGAATTTGATATTAACAACAGTTTGTAAATTAATTAATTTATTCATCTTGAGTTAATTATTTAAGGAAAAACAAAATTGAAGTCTATGTGAGGACATGCAACAATTTATCTATTAATTGAGGAATTTATCCATTAGTTAAAGAGATAAGGATGAGTTGTAATTAGTTGGCTCAGTTAACTGAGTCAAGTCCAGTTAGATTAATTTAACAGTTTGTTAAAGTAATGAGAGTTTAGTTAGTTAATGCTTGCATGCATGTTACTATTGTATTTTAGATAATTGAGTATTCACTCATGGATAACTCATGCATGTCAGTTCAGACAGAGACCTAGTTGAGATCAGAGAAGGGACAATGTACTATCAGTTGGATATATATTTTTCCTATAAAGGAACCTCATCCATGATGAGGATTTATCTCCTTCAGGACTGCGTAGTTGGATAAGAGGTTAGTGAGTGTGTGAAGAGGCCAATTCACACAAGTAGCTGCACTAGACCCCAATTAGAATTACACAAAGAAGTAGGAGGCTTAGAGGGTAGACCAGAAGCTAGATAGAAGCCTTTGACTATCTATGAGCAACATAGGTATTGCAGAGAGAGCAAGATAGCTTTTGAGCTAATTATTTTTGTAATACTAGCTATATTTCCACTTGTATGATAATACAGAGTTGGGGTTTTGGCTAAAGCTTTCCCATGGTTATATCTTCTGTGTTATGTGTGATTGATTCCTTCTTATTAGTTATATGTGTTCTTATTGATGTTGCTCAAATTGATTAAGCTTCCACTAAATTGGTTGTAGAAGTAGATCAAGTATTTTTCTTTAGTATATTGCATTATTAGGTGATCTACAATGGGAATTTCTACATGGTATCAGAGCACAGGTGGTCAAGGAAGAACAATATACAAGAAGGGAGTTTGTGGTTCTTGAATATAGAAATTGAGTTCTTATCACATCTCTATTTCACCTATGGCGTTATATGGTTTGAGACTCAAATATTCCCTTAATGGCAGTTCAAATTATATAGCCTGGAAGGATCGTATGGAAGCAGTACTAGAGGATAATGGTCTAAAGGACTTCATTGATCAAGAAGTCCTCAAGCCGACTAGTGTTGTTGAATTGGTTGAATGGAAGAAAAGTGTGGCTGGAGCAAGGAGAATCCTTCTGGAGGGAGTTCGAGATCACATAGTCTCGAGTCTCCATGGGAAGGAGACACCGTTTTCAATGTGGAAAACATTGGAAGATCTAT